>PVJL010018032.1:0-16909 GCA_004026885.1 Lyroderma lyra
TCACTTCTTTTATGGTATTATTTATTTCTCGTATTTCCGTCTCAATCTTTCTTATGTTTTGAATTTCTTTGTTAAATTGTTCTTTTTGTTCACAGAGTTCCTTTTTTATGTCGTTTATATCCTTTTTTATGTTATTTATCTCAGCTATGGTGTTCTGCCAATAGGTTTTCATTTCTCTCACAGCCTTTAGAATGGCTGCCTTAAATTTTCCGTCACTTAAATTCGACCCTTCCAGATGTAATAAGCTGTCTTCTGGGTTAATTTCATTTTCTTTCTGAGGAGTTTTAGTTTTTAAGGAATTCATCCTGTCCGCTGGGTTCTTCCTCTTTGACATGAGGGCTTTATGTTCACTGCCCAGATTATTGCTTTTGTGGTGTCTTGCTGTAGGGCAGACACTAGGTGGCGCTGGGGGTCAAGTTTTGGTGGAGAGGGGGCTGTTTGTTTCTTGTTTCTGATCTCCTACTGCGTTTGGAGGCTATGCGCATATATCCTGGGGAGAGGCCAACAAAAGGCTTTTGGCCCTTTGCTGGGGAAAATCAGTCTTTCTTCCCAGCCCTGATTCAGTACCTGGCTGTCTAAAGGCTCACACTGCTTTCGGAACTCTGGGGTGCACGAGGAAGTGCCCGCTCCTTAAGTCCAAAGCTGTGGGCCTGGCCTGAGACAGCAGGGTCGCCTTTGTAGCAGGCTGGGAACAGGAACTGCAGCCCTGTGTAGGTCTCCAGGGAGCTTAGAGCTGGGGTGTTATCTTTGCAGTTCAGAGTCCTCGCTCAGCCCTTCTACCACTGAAAAGTTCCAGAGGCTGGCTCCCAAACTCCTTCCGTCCCCAGCTCCCCAGTCTCTCTCCCCTCCCCCAAACTGCGCAACTCCAAATAGTCAGCAGGGATCGCGTGATCTGTCTCTGCTCCCTTCCCTCTCCCCAACTCCCCCCCTTCTCACCAGCCTTCAGGTGTTTACTTGCGATTTGTGGATTTCTCAGCAGCCAGTTTGTCACTCAGGGTCCTCTTTCTTGGCTCCTGGATGGCCGTTCAATTGTGTTTTCTGGGAGAGGCTTTAGGAACCTCCTCTCCAGTCGCCATCTTGTCTTCTCTGGCCAGTCTGTGTTGATAGACAGAGTTTTGGATCTGGGTTTCCTGCCATGCTGGGAGTGACAGTGCCCTGCCTATCTCATTAGCTATGATCTCAAGCATTGGTTGTAATCTAATTATTTGCTTTAGCATATAGATTGGGGTGCGATATCCCCAAGAGCCATCTTGGGCCCATGTAGCTGGGCCATAATATTGGATTATTTTTTTAGAGGGCTATTTATTATCCTTCTAATCCCCTATGGTAACCTCTCTCCTTATTAGCATGTTTTGTCTCTGTGAGACTTAATGAGATAAAGTTGGGAGGGGATCAAAAAGTTTTAAGAGCCTAAAGAATTTTGCAAGTTTTTTCATTTTGAGCCCTTTTTTTCTGACTCATTTAGCCCTAACATACCTGTCCTTTTAGTTATTTATAAGGAATAGGGTGTCGTCACCATTGGCTACTTCCTGTGTGACTGTTAGGGTGGCATGGTCTGCCTAGAAAATAACAAGTTAAGCCTGGGGAGTAGGGAGATATTGTCCTTTGGTCTGGAGCAAAAGGTATTGTCCTACATCCTTCTTTGGGCAAGATGGGCTGGAAGCCTTGCTGGGCTATCAGTTGTATCCTGACAGTTCTTCAGGTGAAATTGGTCAGCAGGTCACTGGAGGAAAATTTTAGTCTTTGGTTGTCCTATAGTCCTTAGCATTCAGCTAGCGAGAGATCTGCAAATTGGAGCGCATTGAATACATGAGCAAGACATGATTCCTGTGACAATAAACAAAAGAAAGATGAGAAACATTTCTTTTAAGCCAGCAAAGTTGGGAAGCCAAGAAGTAAGGGAGGAAAGATCAAGGCCAAAAAATCCTGTGCTTCAATATTGGTCACATTATGTTACAAATTTGTTTGATTTTGTCTTCAATTAACTGTGAGTTAGCTAAGTTAAAACAACATAATCCTTTAAATTTTTTATATCTATGATTGAGCCTCAACAGCAGGCAACCTATGGCAGTTTTCCCCCCAAGGATGGCCTCCTGACCTGTCTTAGTTCCACTCCTATGGCATGAATGGCCTGGGAGGTTGCATTTGTATAACTGATTGAAGTAACAGAGCTGTAATCTAAATTTGTATCAGCTGAAACATTAAAACAATAGTGATTGGCTCCTTTTCTTTATTTATTTCTAGGGTATAGGTCATTGGCAAGAAACAAACTGAATATGAACCTAAATTTATTTTTACACCTAAGAGGAATTAGGTCCAGAGTGAGTGGCCAAGACAGAGTAAATAGCTCCTAATATTAATCAGGAAACTAACAGGCTTGCCTGCCATGTCAAAGGTCACCCATAGTTTCTCCCCTATCATAGTGATGGTCTCCTCCTTGTTGGGAGCTGCTGGTTATTTTAGGCCCTGTCAGTTGATCATAGTAATTTATGGAGAAGTTGGTCTCTTCTCCCTTCAGAACAGGGAGCAGTCCCTCCTCTTGTGCCCTTTAGGCTCTCCTAGGGGGCACTGCTGCTTTGGAGGACTAGGGCACTCCTTGTTTCAGAGGTCTGGGCTTCTGCACCCAAAGCAGGCTCCTTTATCTGGCGTTCTTCTTCTAGGGTTCCCAGGGTGGCCCTGAGGTGGCTTCAGGCTTGGTCTCTGTAACTGTGGCCAAAAGTGTGGCCTGTTTCTGGTCTTGCTTCATGTCTCACTGTTCCTTTTTTCCTCATTTTTCCTGTCTTGGTGGCTAAAGACATTGAAATAAATTTGTTTGGCCTTCCTTAGGATCTGAGCCTTCTCATCAGGGATGTAACAATGTGTCAGAGGGACCTTAAGCTTGTTCAGTTTAACTACATGTCAAAACTTCAAGGCTTTTTTTCATAAACCCTCTAACAGCGATTCTCAACCTGTGGGTCGCGACACCTTTGGGAGTCAAATGTTTGTTTGTTTTTGCTTTTTGGTATGTGGGTAGCTCCCTGGCTGGGAATAGAACCCAGGCCGTAGCTCTGACAGTGCCACCGCTGAAGCCTTAAGCCACTACACCATCAGGGAACCCTTTCACAGGGGTCACCTAAGACCATTGGAAAATACATATCAGATATTTACATTATGATTCATAACAGTAGCAAAATTACAATTATGAAGTAGCAATGAAAATAATTTTATGGGGGTCACCACAACATGAGGAACTGTATTAAAGTGTCGCGGCATTAGGAAGATTGAGAACCACTGCTCTACAACTTTCCCTAGTTCTTTAGTCTGTCCATTTCTTTGTACCCATCCAGAAATAACCATCTTTATGACAAACTATTTTCCTTCAGTTCTTCCAAAAGTGTATTTCCATACCTTATACTTTTTTAATACATATATATCTTTTTATATTTATTTCCATTTATAACCCTCAGAACCTTAATTCCCCCCCCCCCAACTAAAAAGGCAAATAATTAACACCTCTACTGGCAATCTTACAAACATAAAAGAACCATTAGCAATTCCAAAGAGGACCCAAGGTCTTCTATTCATTTCCCATAGCTCCAAGGAAGTTAAAATGCTGACCTGAGAGAGGCTCAATTTTTAAAGTGCCTCTTTTTATTTTAAAGTATTTTTATCAGAACTACTCACAAATGTTTGATCTGAAGCTAAATTTACCAAAGGTTTGGGAACAAACAATTTGAAACCAAATAGTAGACACCCTTAAAATAGTACTTTAGCCATTTTTATAACTCTTCCAGCCTGCCTTCGTGTCGTCATCCTTCTTTTTCTTTTCCTTTCAGACTATTTCCTGAATTCCAGTTTTTCATACCATTATGAGGCAGGCAGTTAGAGACAAAAACCAGCTTTGGGGATGGTGATTAACAAGAACCAAGTTTAGTTTAACTTGGCAAGTCTCAAAATTAATGAGTTGATGGGGCTACCCTTGCTGCTTCTTGAAATAGCAGTCCTGACCTTGGGACATAGGCTTAGCTGAGCTTGGGCAGCTTCAAGGAGAAATTAAATTTCTATCCAGATCATCCTTATCTCCCAACATATCCTAATGTTTTATTACCTTATAGTACAGCATGACCAGTTTGTTTGATACGCCCATGCAGTGAGAAAAGATGACACCATTCCCCTTATCTCACAGGTGCTAAGCAAAGGGATTCTCTGTCTAGATGAGGCAGGGCTTTCCCACAGGCCAAAGAGAATAAAGTTATCAGTCTCATTAATCGGGGCTCGTGAGCTATTTGCTTGCTTGAATTTGCTCCTACCTCTTTGGAGTGTATTTTTCCTTTCAATGAACTTTTTTTGTTTTACCTTATTTTCTTTACATTGCTGGATATCTGATATTGGGAAGGGCATCTGTACCCTAAGAGTACCCTCCGTTCCAGCCATTTTCCCAAGGGGCAAAAGAGAAGATGGGATTGCAGGGAGTAGGGCCCTGCTCTGAGTGTGGGAAGGGCTAAGAACTTCTTCAGGATTCCCAGGTGGGGCAGTTCTTCTTTAAGCTCCGTGAATGCCCTTTGCTGGTTAGATCCATATTCTATTGACTGCCTTTCTCCCCACTTTGCAGCCTCATAGAGCAGTTTGGCCAGAACCACGATGCTTGGAATTCATAGGTGGCAAAATCCCACAGCTCCTAGGAGCTCTCTAATCTGCCTTCTCTTCTTTGGGACTGGGATGTTTTGAATAACCTGTTGTTTGTTTGTTGTTGCTGTTGTTTTTATCCCAGCCACAATGAACAGGGCTGCCTCTTCCTTGGGATCTGCATTCGGTGGGACTGCCGGACCCTTTCTTAGCCCAGAACATTTTCTTTTTTCTTTTTTTCCTGATTCCCAGCAGAAGGTGCACTGATCGCACCTTAAAGGGGGACTTTTATGTTGACCCTTTTGATCTCTAGCTTCCTTTCCTCCTCACCTAAACAGCGGGGGTTCCCTTTTCTTATTCTGAATCAAGGCTATGAGGACTGTTTTTCTTTACAGCATGGTTGCTAAGGGGGAAGGAAGGTTTCCTTGCATATCTTCCATACCCTATGGAACCACAGTTTGAAATACCGTATTTGTTTTGAACCTGTGAGGAGGAGTCAGAACCCTCTCCTTGGCAACCATCTCGTGCATTCTCCAAGGACACACATTCACTCAGATCCAACCCAAATTTCCAAATTTCAGTCCCGGGGCAGCCTCAGTTTCCCACTTGAACCACCTTGAGCGGTACTCAGAAGGTGCCAGAGGGGGATCAGCCCTCCCTTCTGCTCAAATGAGCAGGCCCTGGCACATTTCCAAAAACCATTCCTACTGTGCCTTAGACGTCTCCTGGCCCTTCATGAAGTCCATTCTACCAGCGTTCAATTTCTTGGGAACCCGCCATGGGGGTCCTCTCTGCGTCTTGTCAAGGCATCACACAAGGAGGCAAAGCTAGCTGTACCTAGCACGCTCAGTGGTTCATGTTGCCCAGGCCAATTGGGCCCCCCTGGTGGGCGCTCCGGAGGGTTGGTGGAAAACACCAGGCAATTCCAACTTTGTTCTCTCTCTCTGCAGGTGGGCTCGCTTCCCAGTCAGGGAACCAAAATATGTTGCAGGAAACTAGGCCCAGTAGAAAAGATCACCCAAATACCAAAGATAGAAGAGGAAGGAATCCTTTATTTAGCCAGGGGAGCGAGGCAGGCAAAAGCCTTAAATAGCCGAGCTCCCCATCCACTCTGGTCCTGTCTTTTTATAGGACTTACAGGCTTTTAGACAAAGGGGCAATCATGTTGCCTTTTGATTGGTAGTCCTAACATATTGGCATGAATTTCTGGTGGGCTCTTACAGAAAAAAGAATTTAGGGTTTATTGTTTTATTGCAGGGAACATCCTTGCACCAGGGCAGGAGGGATTTATTGCTTTAGAGTGAGGAGCAGCCTTGCACCAAAACAGGCACGCTAAATAGGACAGGCATACTAGATAGGGCAGGCATGCTAGATATAGGGTGGATAACTCCCCAAGGCAGAGCCTCCTCTCTCATACAGGCTGTGCAGGGCATAGCTCTGGGTAATCTGGGTGAAATTCCAGAGTATCTCTGTTTTTTATTTGAGGAGGGGCTTTTTTAAAAAAGAGTTCTGGGGCTCTTTTCCTGCTGCAGGGAGCTTGGCTTCACTGTGGGCGGGTGTGGGGTGTAGGATGTGGGGTGTGCATGTTTGTTTTTCTGTCTGCTTTGGAGAGGTTGTCTAGAAGAGTGGGCTTGCTAACCCCTCTGTTGTAATACTGGTTTCCACAGCTGGTAGGGTGGGGCTGGGTGCTTGGCAGCCTAGAGGATGTAGTTTAAGCTGTGATGGGTGTGGTTTTTTTGGGGTGTGTAGTGAGCATGCATGGATTTTGTTAGACTAGTGAGGTCTCAGAGTTGGTGTTTATTTGGGGGGGGGTTTAATAAAGAAAAAATGGTATCTTCCTGTTTGCCACATATGTGGCAAACTTGGGGTTCAAACAATTAACCTTCTGGCCACCACTGAAAACCTCACAGGGTGACCTTTCTGGTATATCTTTGCCCCCTCCAGTAATGCTGTCCTTCTGCTGCACAATAGGTGAGCATGGCAAGCATCTGAGCCTGTGTGCACACTCTGCAGGAAAGCACCTGGACTTTCAGCTGACCTCTGTCCCACTGACACAGATAGACAGAATTCCTAATAATTTTCACTGTCAGAGGTAACAAGTTTTTCTCTCTCCTAAACTCCTGGACTGGGAGGGCTCAGCACCCCTCACTTTTCTGTGGGAGCCCCTGTATCCAAGGTTTCCCTCTCAGAACTCCTTCATTATCCATGAGTTTGAGATCACCTCTTGTCCCTACTGGCCTCGATTCGGCTTTCTTCTCTATATCCTCAACTGTTTGAGTTCTGCTCAGTCAGTCCTCCAAAGTGTCCCATGGTTGACAGTTCTCTTATCTATCTGCAACCTTGATGTGATCCAGGGAGGCTGTAGATGCAGTGTTCACTTAATCTGACATTTTCTTTGGCAGTCAAACATTTATTGAGTGCCCAAAATATATAGTTGACTATTAAGTGTCTTGGGTGATGAAAAAGACAAAAATCCTTGTACTTATGTTCTATGTCTTAAGCATAATCTTTTAATTCCTAACTGGCTTATTTATTGGAAACTTAGTACGCAGCAAGAATGATGACAACTATAATAAGTAATAGAATTTGAGCACTATATTCCAGGCATTGTTTTAAATGCTATTATAAGTATTCATGAACTCATTTGATCCTCACAACAATGCTCTGAAATAGGTAATTTAGCAGCCACCCTCAGTTTGCCAATGAAGTTAAATAATTTGTCCAGTGTCACATGCATTTTAAATGTTAGAGTTGAGATTGTAGTCCAAGTTGTCTGGCTTTGTAGTCTGTATCTTCACTATGGCATCACACTGCTTTTGTGGGCATTAAATAAAATGAATGAAAGAATGAATGAGTGTTTGGTATAGCCTTGATGCATAGCCATGAATTGTATACCTAAATCTGGCTTGCAAATGCATACTTCAACTAATAAGGCATTCAGAGTGTCATAGAGACTAGCATCACCATGAGAGGATGAACAGTATGGCCTATTTTCAGTTGGCACTGTCATGTTTGCATAGGAAAGAGCCCACTTTCTATATACAACTACTCCACTTCTCTATGCCATTCTTCCTAGACAATGTCTCTCAGGAATGGGATATTTTTCTCTGCCAGATCACAGGGCAAAGTGGTCAGGAAAAAAATGATTAGTTGTCATATGTAATACTTTGGTGTAGCTTTTCTAAATTTCTTAAAGAAACCAATGAGAGCTAGGTGTTTGGAAAAACCTTGGATTTGAGGAAAAACTTTAGTTTGTCCTGTGTTGGTTGTTGGGGCAATAGGAGCAATTTATGAGGGTTTACAGAATGATAACATTTGAGTACTGGAAGAGACTCCAGAGCATTTCTGTTCTCTCACATTACAGATAAGAATCTGAAGCACACAGTAGTTATTTGTCTGGCTAAGATCTGCTAGGTAGTAAAAAATATGTTACCATTGTCAGCCTTCCCATACTCAACATCTTAAAAAAATTCCTTTTTGCTCTTCAGAGACCTGGGATAATTTAAGATAAAGCAAAAATTAATATGGAAGGAGGTCCCCTGGAATATTTAATTTTCCTACAGTGAAAAACACGAGAAATAGCCATTCTGGAAAGCTGAGCTGTTTTCAAAAGTGTGCATTTGTGACAAACACATTCAGCTCACAAAGAATCCCTTCTCTCAACACATCACGGTACACTATTCTAGTTTCAGCCTCTTCCTAATGTCATGCCCTCACTATATGAGGGAAAGGAGGGTGGAAGAAAGACAAATGCCTTTCTTTTTGTGACTTCTGCCCTTTCTCTCTGTCTGTCTGTCTGTCTCTCTCTCTCTCTCTCTCTCTCAGTGTGTGTGTGTGTGTGTGCATGTGTGTGTTTTGGGGGGCTGCATAGGAGAGGGATTCTCTTTTTATCTCCTTCTGAATTTTTGGCATTGTATGCTCTTCACTGCTAACTCACATTTCTCATTTCACTAGTCATCTTGCTCCTTGGGTTTCTCTCTTATGTTCCATGTGAATACCCAAATTATTATTTTAAATTAGTTTTTATCAGGTTTATTGGGGTACATTAGTTAGTAAAATTATGTTTCAAGTATACAGTACTATAATACATTATCTATATACTGCATTGTGTGTTCACTACCCAGAGTTGGTTCTTCTTATACCACTGTATATTTGACCCTCTTTAACCTCATCTACCACATTCCCTTACCCACCTGACACTCTAGTTACCACTAAACTGTTGTCTGTGTCTGTGATTTTTTGTTTGTTTGACTTATTCATTTATTGCTTTCAGTTTTATATCCCACATGTGAATAAGGTCATATGGTTCTCAACTTTTTCTGTCTGACTTATTTTGTTTAGTAATTGAACAAGACACAAAGAAATGAAAAGATATTCTGTGTTCATGGATTAGAATAATCAATATAGTTAAAATGGCCATGTTACACAAAGCAATGCACAAAGTTAATGCAATATCCATCAAAATCCCAATGTATTTTTTTAAAAGAAATAGAACAAAATATAATCAGATTTGTATGGAATCACAGAAGATCCTAAATAGCAAAAGCAATCCTAAGTAAAGAGAACAAGGCTGGAGGTATCACATTCTCTGACTTCAGTTTACACTACAAAGCAACAATAATCAAAACAGGATGGTTTGGGCAGAAAAACAGACACACAGACCAATGGAATAGAATTGAGAACCCAGAAATAAACCCACATATTTATGGGCAGATAATTTTTGACAAAGGAGCCATGAACATACAATGAAGAAAAGAAAGCATTTTAAATTAATGGGACTATTGGAAAGCCATGTGCAAAAGATTGAATCACCAAATTAAATTGCTTTTAATATTGCCTAGGAGAAAGACAAAGAGTAGTCGAGACAGTGAGAACAGAGTTATTTATAAAAGGCAGTTCTATTTAACAACTAAACACAGAGAAATAGAACATTGTTTAATCTTGTAGTAACCTGGTCCCAGGCTTCTCTTTTTTGGGTGGAGAAACTAAAACATAATCCATTTTTTAATGGAGACTATCTTAATAGATCTGGATTCCAGAACTACTAATTTGAATTTTTCCATGTTCCTTTACTTTTTTGAGCTAACATTTGTTGAGCACTTACTCTATACACTGTTTTATGTTCTTTTATACATGCTAAAACATTCTATTTGCATAAAGACTTTAAGGCTGGTATTGATTATATTTATTTTAAAGGTAGAGAAACTGAGGTATAGAAAGTTTAAAAAAAATTTCCCAAAGTCATAGAGCAAGTAAATGGTAGAGCCAGAATTTGAATCCAAGAAGTCTAACTCTAGACCCTACACTCATTCACATGCTATATACTCTGCACAATTATGTCATTTTCATTACATATGAGTGATCATTGCACTGGTAAATTGTGCATGTACTAAAATAAACAAAGATATAACTGATTACTATTATTATGTGTTATTATTTTGGACTATTAGTCTATGAAACTTTTACCTTTTAGCAACTTAATTGTTTTCTCTTTTGAGAAAATTTCAAATTTACAGAAAATTTGACAGAAAGTACAAAGAACATTTTATCTTGACCCACTCAAGAAAAAGAAAGTTACAGGCATGATTACCCACTACCCCCTAAATACTTAAGTGCACATTCCACAACCAAGGACATCCTCCTACATAGCCACAGAGATTATCAGCTGAATTGTGTTTTCCCACCTCCATCCAATTAATATTTTGAAGTATCAACCTCTAGTACTTTAGAATGATATTTCATGAGATAAGGTCTTTAAAGATGTGATTGAGTTAAAATGAGGCTGTTAGGATAGGGCCCTAATCTAATATGGCTGGTGTCATTATAAGAAGAAGAGACACCAGGGATGTGCATGCACTGAAGGACAACCATGTGAGTACAAAACAGCAGGAAGGTGCCCATCTATAACCCAAGGAGTGAGGTCTGGAACAGATTTCTTTCATTATGGCCTTCAGAGGAAGTCAATTCTGTCGACACCCTTTTCTTGGACTGTTAGCCCCCAAACATGTGAGGAAATAAATTTCAGTTGTTTAAGCCATTTAGCCTCTGGTATTTTGTTATGGCAGCCCTAGCAAACTAATACATCAGCACAACCATCAAAATTAGGAAATTAACATTGTTACATTTTCACCATCTAGTTCACAGACCCCATTTAAGTTTCCATGATTGCCCCAGTCATGTCTTTCATAGGAAAAATATCTGATTCAGTTGTCATGGCTCTACAATCATCTTTAGTCAGAGTCGTATCTCAAACTTTCCTTGACTTTTATCTCCTTTGCAGATAATGGAATGGCCATTTTGCAGCCAACTGATTCTGCCTGATATTTCCTTATGACTAGGTTCAGGCTAAGAGCCTTTGAGAGGAATATCACAGAAATTATGACATGATTTTCCTTTTCAATCTTACCAAGTGGCACATGTTTACTTTTTGTCATAATATAGGTAATGCTAACCTCGATCACTTAGTTAAGGTGGTGTCCACTAGGTCTCCCTACTGCAGTTACTTCCCCCACTGTGCATTCAATGAGTAGTTTATGTGGAGATACATTGAAACCAGACAAATATCCCACTCTCCATCAAACTAACCACTAGTTTCAGTATCCAGTGATCATTCCTGTCTTGATTAATTACTTTAGTGGTGGTTGCCAAATTCCACCATTTCTTCTACATCTATTTGTTGGCATCCTGCTCTAAGGAAGAACTTATTTTTCTCCCCATTTATTCATTCAAGTATTAAATTATACCATCATGGGCTCATGGATTTCTATTTCATTAATGGGTTAGAATCCATTATTATCATTCTTTTTACTTTTTAAGCATTTGAGAAAGTTGTAGATTCACACAGTGTAAGAAATAATACAGAGAGACCTTTGCCCAGTTTCCAATAATTTAACATCATAACAATATTGATAAGGTCTAGGTATAGAGCATTTTCATCACCAGGGGCCCTCATGTTGCCTTTTTATAGCCATACCCACATCTCTCTCACTCCACCCCCACCCCCTGGTAACCATGAATCTGTACTCCATTTCTATAATTTTGTCATTTCAAGAATGTTATATAAGTGGAATTATACAATATGTAACCATTTGAGATTGGCATTTTGAACTCAGAATCTGAGTATATCAATAGTTTGTTCCTTTTTATTGCTGAGTAGTATTTCATAGTATGAATTACCACAGTTTGTTTAGCTATTCATCCATTAAAGAACATCTGGATTGTTTCCAGTTTTGGCTATTATGAAAGTTTACTTACTCATTTGTGTACAGATTTTTTGTATAAACTGTGTTGAATAAAAGTGATGAGAATGGACATCTTTGTTTCATTATCAATCTTAAGGAGAAAGCATTCAGTCTTTCACCATTAATTATAAATTAGGCTCACCAGACATACCATTTGAAATGGGACAGAAAACAATGGTAATGTCCTGGTACAAATGGTATTTATGTTCACCCTAGTCTCACTGGCTAAATTCAAGGTATCAGTAGTCGGACCATATGTACCATTTGAAACAGGACAGTACCATTGTTTTCTGTCTTACTTAAAATGGTACATCTGGTTAGTCCAATTATAATACTAGCTGCAGGTTTTTGTACATGCTTTTCATCAAACTTAGGAAGTTCCCTCTATTTCTATTTATCTGAGTTTTTATTATGAATGGGTCTTGAGACTTTTAAAAGACTTTTCTGCTTTGATTGATATGATCAGTGAGTATTCTTAATTCTATTAATATAGTGGATTATGTATTTTTTAATGTTAATACAACCTTGCATCCCTATAATAAATTCTACTTGGTCATGGTGTATAATTCTTTTTAAGTGTTGCTGATTTTATTTGCCAATATTTTGTTATGGATCTTTGTATCTACATTTACAAGACATATTAGTCTGTATTCAGTTTTTTCTTTTGTATTCTGTATTTTTCTGATTTGGTGTCAGGGTAGTACTAGTGACATAAAATGAATGGAGAAGTTTTCCTGTCTTTTCTCTTTCTGGAAGCGATCATATAGAATTGGTGTTAATTTTCATTTAAACTTTTAATAGAAGTCTTCAGTGAAATCATGTGGACTTGGAAATAATTTTGGAATTTTAAAATTACAAATATGGTTTTTTTCATAGTTATAGGGTTATTTTTTTATTTTTATTTATTTATTTTTTTTTGCTTTTTCAGCACCAGCACCGAAGCCTTAAGTCACTACATCATCAGGGAACTCCCAAAAAATTTTTTCATATTGAGTGAGTTGTGATAATTTGTCCTTTTTGAGAGATTGGCCCATTTTGTCAAAGTTGTCAGATTTATGCATATGGTATTGTTTGTGATATTCCCTTATTATCCTTTTGATGTCTGTAAGGTCTGTAATGATACAGACTGCTGCATTTCTCACATTGGTAGTTTACAAGTTCTTTCCAGAAAGTATCCAGCCATGTAATATGAAAAATAGACACATTTATGGCTGAATTATTTCTGAACAGTCCTTGTATGTCTCCTCTTGTTTTTCTTTTTAGTTTTGTTAGAGGTTCATTGAGTTTATTGATCTTTTCAAAGAATCAGTTTCTTGTTTCATTGATTTTTCTCTACTATTTCACTGTTTTTGGTTTCATTTATTTCCTCTCTCATCAATGATTTTTCTTTCTTTGGGTTTACTTTGCTTTTCCTTTTCTAAATAAGTGAAGTGGGAACTTAGATTATTGGTTTGAGAATTTTATTTTTTTCTATGGTAAGTGTATGTGCTATGTATTTCCCTGTCCACTCTGCTTTACCTATGTCTCACAAAGTTTGATGTGTTGTATTTTCATTTTTGTTAGTTTAATGTGTGTGTATGTATGTGTGTGTGTGTGTGTGTGTGTGTGTGTGTAATCTTTTTATTCCCTTGAGACTTTTTCTTTGATTGATGAATTATTTAGAAGTTTGTTGTTTAATTTCCAAGTGTTTGGAAATTCTTCTATTATCCTTCTGTTACTGATTTCTTGTTTGATTCTGTTGTGGTCAGAGAACATACTTTGTATGATTTCAACTCTTTTAAATTTACTGAGATTTGTTTAATGGCCCAGAATATGATCTATCCTGGCATAAACTTGAAATGAATCTGTATTCTGCCATCTTTGGTCGGAGAGCTGTATGAATGTCGATTGGAGCCTGTTGGTTGATGATGTTGTTGAGTTCTATATTCTTGCTGGTTTTCTGTCTAGTTGTCCTATTAATTATTAAGGAAGGAGTGTTGAAATATCCAACTGTAATTGTTGATTTATCTTTTTCTTCTTTCACTTTTTTGCTTATTTATTTTGTACTCTGTTGTTTTGTGCCTATGTATTTAGGATTCCTATGTTTTTGATGGATTAATTCTTTCACAATTATATAATGTTCCTCTCTGTCTCTGGTCATTTTCTTTGCTCTGAAGTACTTTATCTGATATTGATAGAGTCAATCTGCTTTCTTTTGATTAATATTTATTTGGCATATCTTCTTTATCCTTTTACTTTCAATTTGCCGGTATCATTATATTTGAAGTGTTTCTTCTAGACAATAGATAGTGGAGTCATATTTTAAGCACCCCTGTCAATATCTATATTTTAATTGGTGTATTTCAATCATTGTCATTTAATGTAATTATTGATTCTTTTAGGGCTTAAGTCTGCCATTTTATTATTTGTTTCCTGTTTGTTTTCTGGGTTGTTTCTTTGTTTGCTTTTTTCCACCTTCCTAAAGGTTGTTTGAATATCTTTTTAGAATTATATTCTTATTTATATATAGTGTTTTTGAGTGTATCTCTATTTGTAGCTTTTTTCTTTTACAAAGTAGCATTTTTATTATTTTAGAATTATAATGTTCTTTCTTACTATTACTAAATTTATTGGATGACATTGGTTACTGCATAAATTCCAGGTGTACAATTCTGCAATATATCATCTATGTGCTGCATTCTGTGCTCACAACCCAGAGTCAGTTCTCTTTCCATTACCATATATTTGACTTGCCCTCCTTCCCCCCTCATCCTCTTCCCCTCTTAACCTCTGGTAACCACTAAACTATTGTCTATGTCCATGAGTTTTTGTTTCTTTGTTGTTTCCAGATTTTTATCCCATGTTTGATGGAAGACATATGGTAATTGATTTTTCCTGTCTGAATTATTTTGTTTAGCATGATGATCTCAAGGTCCATCCATGTTGTTGCAAATAGCAGTATTTCATCTTTTCTTATGGCTGAGTAATATTCCATTGTATATATGTACCACATCTTCTTTATCCAGTCATCTATCAAAAGACACTGGTTGTTTCTATGTCTTGACCACCATAAACAGTGCTGCAGTGAACATTGGGGTACATATATCTTTGCAGACTACAGTTGTCAGATTTTTGAGGTAGATACCAAGAAGAGGAATTGATGGGTCATATGGTAACTATTCTTAATTTTTTGAGGAACCCCCATACTGTCTTCCACAGTGGCCGTACAATTTACATTCCCACCAGCAGTGTATGTGTGTTCCTTTTCTCCATAGCCTTTCCAACACTTGTTATTATTTGTCTTATTGATGATAGTTATTCTGACGGGCATGAGGTGACATCTTGTTGTGGTTTTGATTTGCATTCTCCTAATAGCTGGTGAAGTTGAGCATTTTTTTCCTGCATCTGTTGGCCATTTCTGTGTCCTTTTGGGAGAAGTGTCTATTCAGGTCCTCTGTACATTTTTAATTGGAGTTTTTGCTTTTTTGTTGTTCAATTGTGCAAGTTCTGTATATATTTTGGATATTAGTCTTTTACTGAAAGTGTTGTTTGGGAATATTTTCATCCATTTGATTGGTTGCCTTTTTATTTTATTGATGATATTCTTTGTGGTGCAGAAGCTTTTTAGTTTAATATAGCCCCATTCATTTATTTTTGCTTTTATTTCCCTTGCCTTTGAGGATTCGTAAAATCCTCTCTGACCATAAGGTCCATAACTTTAGTAACAATGTTTTTTTTTTCTATGTAGTTCATTGTTTTGGGTCTTATGTGGAAGTCCTTGATTCATTTCGAGTTAATTTTGGTTTATGGTGACAGCTCACAGTCCAGATTCATTCTTTTGTGTGTGACTTTCCAATTTTACTAGCACTGTTTACTGAAGAGATTTTCTTTTTTCTATTGTATATCTTTTGCTCCTTTGTCAAAAATTATCTGCCTCTCTCTCTCTCTCTCTCTCTCTCTCTCTCTCTGTGTGTGTGTGTGTGTGTGTGTGTCTATGTTTATTTCTTGGTTTTCAGTTTTATTCCATTGGCCTGTGTGTCTGTTTTCCTGCTAATACCATGCTGTTTTGATTATTGATGCTTTGTAGTATAAATTGAAGTCAGGAAGTGTGATGCCTCCAGCCTTGTTCTTTTTTTGTGGAATTGCCTTGGCAATTCAGAGTCTTTTGTGATTTCATACAAATCTAATGATTTTTAAAAATCTATTTCTTGGAAGAATGTCTTTGAGACTTTGAAGGGAATTGCATTAAATCTATATATTGCTTTGGGTAATATGGCCATTTTAACTATGTTGGTTCTTCCAATCCATGAACATGGACTATCTTTCTATTTCTTTGTGTCAGAGAGAAGAAAAGATGGCGACTGGAGAGGAGGTTCCTAAAGCCTCTTCCAGAAAACACAATTGAACGGCCATCCAGGAGCCAAGAAAGAGGACCCTGAGTGACAAACCAGCTGTTGGGAAATCCACAAATCGCAAGTAAACACCTGAAGGCTGGCGAGAAGGGGGCGAGTTGGGGAGAGGGAAGGGAGCAGAGACGGACCACGCGGGGACGAGATCCCTGCTGACTATTCAGAGCTGCAAAGCTTGGGGGAGGGGAGAGAGACTGGGGAGCTGGGGACGGAAGGAGTTTGGGAGCCAGCCTCTGGAACTTTTCAGTGGTAGAACGGCTGAGCAAGGACTTTGAACTGCAAAGATAACACCCCAGCTCTAAGCCCCCTGGAGACCTACACAGGGCTGCAGTTCCTGTTCCCAGCCTGCTACAAAGGCGACCCTGCTGTCTCAGGCCAGGCCCACAGCTTTGGACTTAAGGAGCGGGCACTTCCTCGTGCACCCCAGAGTTCCGAAAGCAGTGTGAGCCTTTAGACAGCCAGGTACTGAATCAGGGCTGGGAAGAAAGACTGATTTTCCCCAGCAAAGGGCCGAAAGCCTTTTGTTGGCCTCTCCCCAGGATATATGCGCATAGCCTCCAAACGCAGTAGGAGATCAGAAACAAGAAACAAACAGCCCCCTCAACCCCAAAACTTGACCCCCAGCACCACCTAGTGTCTGCCCTACAGCAAGACACCACAAAAGCAATAATCTGG
>PVJL010018033.1:0-16909 GCA_004026885.1 Lyroderma lyra
TGCTTACACGTGAGCACAAATGGGAACCACCTGGAGGGCTGGGTCGCACACACAAAACAAATTATTGGAAAGATTATGAATTTTGTAGCTCCAGCTCTGAGCATAGTTGATAGGTAGTAACAGCAGGGGTTCGATGAGGCTCGTGTGGATGGATAAAACACACCAATAACCTGGCAGCTTCTCTCCAGAATTCTTGGGTCCAGAAATTTGCAACTGCCAACAAATGGCACAGTCAGGATAAGGGAAATCTTGGAGAGCATGATGGTTATGCGTCAGCGTGACTGTCCCCAGGTCCCCAGATTAAGCACTCTTCGTGGGTGTGTCTGCGAGGACACTTTCCAATGAAACTAGCATTTGAATGAGTGGGCCTAGTAAAGAAGATGACCCTTCCCCAGTGTGAGGGGACATCACCAGTCCTTTGGGGGCCTCAACAGAACAAAAGGCAGAAGCAGAAGTTCACTCCTTTTTGGGTTTCTATTTCTTTATTTCTTTGCATCGCTGCTTGAATTGGGACACCTTGTCTCATCTTTCCTTGACCTTGAACTGGGACTCACACCATTGGCTTCCCCTGGTTCTCAGGCCTGCAGACTTGGATTGAACTATGTCCCTAAGCTTTCCTGGGCCTCCAACTTGCAGACCACAGACAGTGGGACTTCTCAGCCTCCATGATCCTAGGAGCCAATTCCTCATGATAAATAAATACACCTTTGTCAATAAAAATACATATTCTGTTGGTTCTGTTTCTTTGGAGAACACGGACTAGTACAGAGGAAAGAATCCTTTCAGAAAACACCAATAAAATTGATTCCTCAGCGTTTTCAATGGCTCTGCGTCTCACCAATGGTCCTCGTGTTGCGGGGTACCTGTTACATGTAAGGGCAGCAATCCAGCCCTTCAGCCCCCGAGATCAGACTCAGTGTGGCAGCCCTGGGCCCTGCGTCTACACGCTCTACGAGCTTCCCAGGTGGTGCTGAGGCAGCCGGTCTGTGGCTGGGTTTGGGAGGATCAAACTTCACAGACCATCACTCTTGGGTGTAAGTCCCTCCCCCACCACTGGCCCTTTTAACGAGGCTGCCCTTGTGGGTCCTGCAAAACTATGTGATGGACCCAAAATAGAATCTGTCGGGTCCTTTCAGGTTTCCATTTTTCACTTCACAGACTGCCCTTGCCTTGAAAAAAACAAACAAACAAATGAAATAAGAAATAAAAAAAGGTGGGGGAAGGAGGGCTCCAGTTGCTAAGCCCTTTTCCTGGCTGCACAGCACCTGACAGACGGGTGCCCCCAAACAGCACATCCTGAACTTGATCAGGGTTGTTTTGTCTGGCAAATGAATTATGTAAACCCGATCCACCAGAAACTGTTTCAAGGCCATTAATTGTTGTAATTACTTAAGATTTCTTTTTAATGAATATGGCTCTCCAGGGATTCGGTGATATCCTGTCATCTGCGGGGCCTGATAAATGAAATGTGATTTGTGGCGTGCTGCAAACTGAACCCTCGTGCTTGAGAGCTGTCTGCTTCCTGCGTGCTCGGCAAATGACAGGGACGCCCTTGATGGAGGGAGGCAGGGACGGGCCCTCCACGCGGCTGCGGCTCTGGGAGGCGACAGCCCGTGTGGCTGCGCTGGCTCTGCTCCCTCCCCTTCCCCACTCTGTCCCTGTGCAAGGGGAGTCGCCAAGCCCACGACCTGCACGTTATAATCATTATCAGGCTCACAATTCTGTCTCCGGTCTCCCACGGGTTCAATAAGCTGAGGTCTCAAAGAACTATTTCTGGATGATATTGGGAGCTATTATAGAAAGTGTAGAATTATTTTCCCAGTGTCTGTCTCTCCCTCTCCCTCCCTCTCTCCCTCCCTCCCCTCCCCCATCTCTCTCTCCCTCTCCCTCCCTCTCTCTCTCTCTACCCCTCTCTCCCTCACGTACTCACTCCCTCCCCCACCTGACTATTATTTCTCTCATTTTTAAGGATTCATTTCTCCAAGAGTTAATAAAGTAGGGTGATTTTTGTCTTATGTTGACACTCCATTTCCCAGTGATTAGTATACTCTGTATAGCTCGCCATAAGAAAATGGAAAAGGCTCAACAAAGTATGTACTTGAAACCAGTCCCAATCTCTGAAATACAGGCACCAGCTATGCTAGTAAACAAAACTCTGTCATAAAGCACAATTTTTAAACCTATATCTGTTACCTTCGCTGGTTTTATTTTTGCCCAGCAAGCCATTTTGTGTACTCCAATAAAATTATGTTTCTATGGGACATTTCTACTTGGTAACCATAAAGTAGTTTCTAGTCAAAATTTTTAGAGGAGGTTAAAATAAGTTAGTGAACCCACAAAACACACAAAACAGCACTGCTATCTCTGTTGTCTTAACTCGAATATTTGATTCACAATTAAAAATAGTCATATCAAAAATACTCTGCAAGGAAGATGTTTGATTTGAAATCCATTTTTTGCTGAAATGTACAATTTCACTGGATTAGGTGACACTGTTTACAATGACTATCTGTAACAGGACACATGAACCAAAATTCTGGGAAATAATCAGTTACCACCTCTAAACATTCAAGCAGTGTTTGTTGAGTCAAGGTGGATTAGGGTTTCGCTTCCTTTATTTCGGGCTGTCACCAGTCCCTTACAAACTCCTTAGTTCTAAAGCCAATTTAAACAGGAAGGATTGTGTCATAGACGTACACCAGTTTAGACTACAAGCCTCCTCACTGTGGAATATCTTTCACTGTCTTAAAATCATAACTCTAGGAAAACCTAGGAACATCCAAAACATGGAAGATCAGAGATTTTATGAAAGCATTCATTCAATCTATAAACATGTATTTATTGAGTGGCTCCTAAGAGTTAAGCACTCCATTAGTCCTTGTAATCAGAGTGGTGAAACCACACCAGTAGCCTCATTTACTGCACTGCCCTAAGAGCTTTGCAAACCCCCTGACCTCAAGGACATATTGAAACTTTAAAGGACCCTTTGTTTAAATAAGGGTTGTACAACAAGACAGACTAGCTAGACCACAATGTCCAGCTTTGATTTACTGCTTCTATAAAGTGAGTGCCCATATTCCTGTTCATCTACCCTAATCCAGATGCAACAGTTGTGTATTGGGTGCCACCCTTCCACACATACTAGCGCCCTGATGGTGAAGTACTGCCCACACGCTAGTCCTGTTGTCCACATTAAATAGCTGTGTGACTTTTGGCAAGTTATAGAAATTTTGTCTCTGTTTTCTCATCTGCAAAATGCAAATAACAACATTGATGATGATGATGATGGTAATACCTGCCTCTCAAGATTCGTGTAAAGCATTACGTGATTTCATGGATCATAAGCACTTTGTACATGATCGACAAATTGCTTATCATCGTTATATCATGATCATCAACGTCTGAATTATTACTGATAAGAAAAGAAAGGCACATTCCCAAGATGATGTAGCCCGAAATAGAGAGAACTAAAATTCACAACAGCTTTCTTTCCCCAAATTGATGTGGGAAACCCTGTACCGTGTCAGCAGCTTCCTCAGTACCCACAGACATCACGGGCCACAACCCTCGGTGGCATGCACCTGCAAGGGACATTGGATGTAGCACCATTTTAGCTAGATGAAGTCTTCTACTCCAAGAGTTTGGGGAAAGGTAGAAAAGTAGTAGAGAACAAATTCTAGTTCTTAATAGACCCCTGTAATGGATGGCTTACTTTTATAATAAAACTGATGCTTGGATTGATTAAATCACTTGCTTAAGGTCATCCAGATAGTGCTTGAATCAGGACCTCTGATCCCCCAAATTCTGTGGCACATAAATACTTAGAAGGGGTAATGGGTCGGCACTGTTTCAACTACGTTATCTCTTTTGAACCCCACTTTAACCCATGGCAACTATAGTTAAATATCTGGTAAACCAAGTTTCCCTCATTTCATTTATTTTCAAATATTTTTCTGGAAATTCTCTCCCATTTAATTATCTGAATCATCCTATTATTTCAAATCATCTTGTCAAGAACACAGAGTGAAGCTTGTTGGAATTTTTGTTAGTATTGTATTCAATTTATCAATTAATTTGAGAAAACTGACATGCACATTTTAAATTCGTAAAGGTCTTTCCATTTAACGATTTTGTTTCGTTTTCCTTTAATTTTTCAAAATTTACATTCTTCAATATATATATTTTTAATTCTCTGTAAGTATATCATGAACATTTCTGGTTCAAAATTTTCTAGGTAGTTATTAAAATATCTTGTTGTTATAAAAGATACATATTTTCTTTACCTTTTTCTTTTTCCCTACTTTCTTTTTTTCATTATTTTTAAATTTTCAATTACAGTTGACATGCAATATTATATTAGTTTCAGGTGTATAACATAGTGATTAGACATTTATATGACTTACAAAGTGATCACCCCAATAAGTCTAGTGCTCATCTGACACAACACGGTGTGGCATCTGCTACAGTGTGTAATTAGAGATTTGCTTTCATTTTTATTTAGGAATTTTTTCCCCAAGTGGTTTGTTGGGTCTTAATTTTTTAAATGTGTATTCATATGCTTTTAAATGTTAATATAAACACTCATTACACATTAAAATATGCATTCTCAGTTGCAATAGGTAAGGTTTTATTGGAGTGGAAGAAACTATTACAGATGAATCTTGAGGCAACATTACATTTTAGCACAATAAACAAAATTTTTAGCATAGGTCTTTTATAGGTTTCTTCCACCCGTTCAAGGGGTATCTATTTCAGATTGTTATTGTTCAAATGATTGAACATTTTTATATTTCAATCTTTAAATTTTTTGTTTTGACACCTTCAGAGTTAAAGACAAAATGAAAGAATACCACAAGAGAACCCCCCTACTAACTACATCCAGATGCGTGGGTGCATGGCTGGACGCCATTCTGTTCCATTATTCATTCTCTACCCTTTGTAAAGATCGTGCTGTCTTCATTATTGTAGCTTTACAGTAAGTCTTAAATTTAGAAAATGTAAGTTTTCCAATTTTGTTACTTTTTAAGAAATTATTTTGATTTTTGATTCCTTTGATTTTTCATAGAAGTTTTACCTGAAGAATTGAAAGTTGTAAATTTCCCTCTAAGCCTAATTTAATTGTATCAAACACATTTTTGATATGTTGTATTTTTGTTATTTTTCAGTTCAAACTATTTTCTAATTTCCTGATTTTTCTAATTTTCTGATTTTTTTTCTTTGAACCTGGAATTATTTAGGAGTTTAGTAATTTCCAAACATTTAGAGTTTTCTTAGCTATCTCAATGTTTTTATTTTGTTGTGATTAAAATCTATTTTAATGTCATTTCATTCTGTGATCATAGAATGTACTCTGTCTGATTTGAGTCCTTTTAAATTTATTGAGATTTGTACTGAACATCATATGCTGGCCTTTATGTTATATAGGTGAACATACAATGTATTATTCAGAATAATATGTATTCTGCATTTATTGGATCTAGCATTCTAAAATATCAATTAGTTCAAGATGATCAATAATGTTTTTCTGGTATTTAACGTCTTTACTATATCTTTTGTCTAGTTGTTCTACCAGTTTCTAAGAAAGACATGTTAAAATCTTAAGCTATCATTGTAGAATTGACTATTTCTCCCTTTAATTCTATTAACTGTTGATTAATATATCTTGAAACTATTAATAGCCATACATTTATGGCTATTATCGCTTCCTAACAATAGACACTTTTATCATTATAAATGCCTTTATCACTAATAATGTTCTTTGTCTTGAATTGTGTTTTATCTGATGTTAATTCCACTCCACTCTTCTTAACGGTTACTATTTTCATGATATATATTTTTCTATCCACTTAATTTTGTTTATATTTACAACACATTTTGTGTAGATCGAACATAGTCAAATCTTCCTTGTTATTCAGTCTGATCATCTCCACCTATTAATTAAATATTTAGTACAGTAATATTTAATGATCTTATTGATATGATTGGAATTAGATCTACCATTTTATTATTTAAATTTCCATTTTAATTTATCTTGTTTTTTTTTCAGATTTACTGCTTTGCATTATTTTTCAGTGAATGATATATGGATTACAATATGCACCCTTAATTTTTCAGTCCTTTTACAATGAATAGTGTACCCCTTTCTATTACCTGTGCTACAGTCGGCATACACATTACATACCATATACAGCCCCCCGAGAAAATTTTGTAATCATTGCTTTAAACCAAACTACTTTAAAAGAAACTAAGAAAGGAAAAAATCCTTTTATATTTACCCAGATATTTACTATCTCCAATATTTTTTCCATTCCTTCCTGAAAATGAGTTGCCATCTGGTATTATTTCCTTTCAGTTAGAAGAAACTTCATTAACATTTCTAGTGCAGGTCTACTGTTGACAAATTCCCTTGTTTTGCATTTGAAAAAAAAAATGTTTGCCCTCATTTAAACAGATATTTTTACTGAACATAAAATTTAAGGTTGACAGTGTTTGCTTTTTCTTCAGCACTTAAAAAAAAAGATATTCCATTCCATTTGGTCTCCAGAGTTTGTGATGGAAAATCTGGAGTTATCCAGAATGCTATTCCCTTGTAGGGAATGTGTAATTTTTCTCTGGATGATTTAGCTATTTTCATTTTTATTGTGCTGACTGCCATTACTCTTCCTGCCAATTCTCCCTCTCTTTTCTTTCTTTCAGATTATACATGTGTTAGGGTTTTTAATATCTCCCATTATTTTCTGTGGTTCTATTCATTTCCATTTAAGTTGTTACCTCTTTGTTCCACACACTGGATAATTTCTATTATTAATCTTCAAAGTCATGATGATGTCTTTCTTCTGTATTTTTCACTTGTAGACTTTCCGTGTGGTTCTCTTTTTTGATTGTTTGTAATTTTCTGTTGAGATTTTCCTGTATTTACATTTCTTTTCCTTTGCACTTGAGTAGACTAATAACGGTTCCTTTGAAATCCTGGTCTACTAATGTCAGCATCTAAGTCATTGTGAGATCATTCTCCATGGATTGCTTTTATGGCTTCAGTATGAATCACGTTATTATTTTTCTTCATGTATCTTATAGTTTTAGGTTGTACCCCAAACATTCGCAATGCTATATTATAGAAATTATAGATTCTGTTCTTTTCTTTAAAATGTACTTTTTAAAGCAGATAGTTAACCTATCTAAACTCAAATGCCAAATTCATGAACAACAGGTTGGTTTATTTTTAGATTTAATTGGGATGCCTGAAGTCTACCCTTCAGGTGTGTTGTTTTGGGGTTATCCATAGAGTTGAACAAAATTTTTACTTTGATTTTTGGAGACCCTCCTTTTCTCTGGCTCTAACCTGTCAGAGATCTTTCACCCCAGTTTTCAGGTGCTATGGACCTGGAATTCTGTCCTATGATTCTTTAAACCAGTCAGATGGTGAATTCTATCCATGTTTTAGCAACCCCACACAGTACCTATAGAACTTGCCCCCCAGCTAAAGCCTTAAAAATGGGAGACACAGTCAGTTTCATTCCCTTGATCTAGCTTTTGATGTTCCCCCACGATCTGACTGTTTTCATTTGCTCCCCAGTGCCTTCAAGTAGTTGCTTTTTGAATTTTCTTTCTCGGTTAGAGTCATTATTTGCAGAAGGACTGATTTGATAGCAGCTACTCTACCATTACCTAACTAATCACTTTTGAGCATTATAAACAAACAAGAACCAATAATCAAATCCTCTGCCTCTCATTGATTTGCACTCTGCTTTTTTATATGATTCCCTTTGCACCAGCTCTTGTCGCATCTCCTAATTAATAATTAATGGTTTTAGATTACCCTCTTCTATACCATCATCTGAGTTTGTTCATGATGTTGAATTACAGATGATAGATGATTGATAGAGATAACACATTTATTTAAAACATGTATTTTTACCTGCACCTCATACTCACTAATCTGTGCTCGAATATAACAGTTCTATAGCACTCTGAGCAGGAAATCAAATTGGCACCAAGAATTATGAGAAATAAAGCTTGTTCATAGTAAAGGGGCCCCTGCATGCAAAGATCAGCCCATAAACCATCTCTACAACATTTGTTTGATTCAAATTTCTCTGCCGCCTCTGCCCCAAGCTTTTCTGATGTCGTGCAGCTTTCTGAACCGTGTTTTCTCTGGTTGCTCCCAATGCCCATACAACTCTCCCCTCTCTTGCCCGCCCAAGGTCTGAATTCACCAATTACCCTACAAATCTTTCTTTTTCAAGTTTTCTGGGATCCAGTCCCTCCTCTTTCAAAACTTGTCCTGCAGTCTCCTTTCTCGTCTGTGTGCTCTTTCCCTTTTGTTTCTCAGAATCCTCTTAAGGTTTTGTGTCTTCTTGCACATCTGCCCTTCATATATATGGAAACAATCCCAAAATAACTGGTCAATTCAGGCAATTCCAAGAGAAGGCACACAAGCAGTACACGGCATGGACAGGAAAAAAAGGCAAATTGGATTTTCCCTTAAGCCTGTGGCTTACAGGTGTCAATACTAATTCCCTATTCACACAGGAAGTCTTGATTTATTTCATTGAGGTTTCACAGCCGTGTCTGCTCAAATGTGTCTAGTGCCATATTTTATGATGATGATCATTATAAAATAGATTGCTAATACCTTCCCCGCAAAATCTGTCGGAGGTGTATTAGGTATCACTGCACCACTAACCCAGTCTGTTCATATAGAACGAAAGCACACGAGAGGAAAACGAAGAGACAAAATAAGAACCATTTCTCAAGAGTGCAAGAGCACATGAAAACTTGTCAGGGCTAATCATCAGGAGTGTTAACGTTTTATTTCCCAGTTAATAAGCACCACCTGTGTTTGTTAAAAGTCCCTGATGACTTGTTCTGTCTCCCACAGAGAATACAAAGTGTTCTTGGAATGGGTTCTGCAGAGAACACACGCATATTATTAATATACTTTAAAGTCCCGCCCCATGACTGATGTAACCTTCATTCTGTGTCCTACAACACACTTTCTCCGTTAATTTTTTATTGAAATGATATAATAAAAAACAAACGTCGACTACCTATAAATCAATTGTCTGTGGCATGTTACAAGGAAAAAGAGAGCATCGAGATT
Organism: Lyroderma lyra; assembly: GCA_004026885.1. Classification (NCBI taxonomy): domain Eukaryota; kingdom Metazoa; phylum Chordata; class Mammalia; order Chiroptera; family Megadermatidae; genus Lyroderma; species Lyroderma lyra. The sequence continues at coordinate 9,104 of PVJL010018033.1, forward strand.
GCCAATAGCAGGCAGCGAGTCTCCTAAAACTTGTAACCAACTTCTGAGCCACCGTGTGAACTGTAAGGCACTAACGCGCACGACCGCCCTGAGCTGCTCCAACGCACCGTCGCCGTCTGCGTCGTCAATGACAGAGAAGCATGGGGGAATCTGGCCTTCATTTTAATGGCTGTCTGCTGGTTTGTCAGACGTGTCATCGGGCACCGGGGAGCACGACCTTACCCCTGGGAGGGTACGCGGACAGAGCCCCGAACTGCAGGCAGTGAGAGCGCCATCCGCAGGTACAGCCTCAGAGGTGGGACCACGTCTGTCCTCGGCCCACGTGAAAATCAGAGGGCGAGTCCCCGACCCGGTTCGTGTGCATGATTCAGGCTCTGCCGACGTCTACGGCTGCGCCAAAGCGGCTCCGAAACACGAGCTTAGGGCAGCAAACAATCACGGACCTCGCTTGTCGGCCTGGGGCTGACGGGGCTCCGCCCGGCGTTCTCCTTGGAGGGCGCTCACCCAGCTGCAGTCAGCCTGTGTCTGGAGGGGAGGTCTGAGGGAGGGCACCCCGAGAGAGTCTCAGTCCTGCTGTGTCCTGCGCTGGACAGTCAGGCGGCCGGGCAGTCAGGCCGCTGGGTGCGGGAACAACTGGGGCTCCTCCAGCCCCTCTCATCCCTCATCTCCCTCTGCACAGGCTGGACCAAGGGCACCCAGACTTCCCATTTGGTGACTGAAGGTGTCCTGAGACAGTGGAGGTGGAAACTGTGTCACCACTTAGGACCTCGCAATGACAGTCGGCCACAGCTCTGCTCACTGAGGCCCTCACCCGGCACAGGTTCACCCGACTCCGCCTCGGGATGAGGAGTCAACAAGGTTCCGAGAGGTTCCCATAAGCATAGAGGATGCCGTAGGCACTTGTGCAAATTGCTGTTGCCATATGGACTTACATAGCACACCTACACAACTCCATGCACATGTGCTCACACTAAATAAATAGAATTCTTGGGTGACAATGCACTGAAATGTCACGAGGCTCCTAGTGCAATGTTTCCCCAGCTACACTCCAACAGCTCTCGTAGCTGCTCTGTATCCAGACAGTTTTATAAATGACCGCATTAAACAATAGAACTGGGTCAATTAGTAGAGGGTCTCTTAGAGCCTTTAAGAGACTCAGAGTCAGAAAGCATCACGGAAGCTTTGTTAATAATCACAATAGGATTCTCGAACCAGCAACATAACCTCACCGGAGCCCCGGATAGAAATGCAGAACCGTGGGCCCAGGCCCCGTTGCCGGCCCACTGAGGCAGCATCTGCATTTTAACAGGACCCCGGGCCGATGCGTGTGCAGAGAAAATTTGAGAAGCCTTGCTTGTGTGGATTGTGTAGTGCACAGCGTTTTCACAAGCGAGTTGGTCCGCGGAGCCCCGTATTTACCCTGAGCACTTGCTCGGATTACCGGGGAATCATATGGGTGTTGTCAGAACAAGAGTCATTAGGGGACTGTACCCCCTACACACACACACACACACACACACACACACACACACGCCAAAGGAGGAGTCACTTGGCCCAACTTCCTCAAACTTCTCCCAAGAGAACTGGGGGGTTCCACCATGACCCCCGATCTCAGGCTAGGGAGTGGTGGAGAGACGGTCCTGCCTTCCCCCCAACACACTGCCCTGACTCTCTCTTCTGCTCCCTACAGGCTGAGAAACGGGGGCTTTTCTCTACGCTCCCCTTGCCCATGGCGGGACCTCCCCCTGCGTCATGATCTCATTCAGACCCTCGCTTCATTCTCTGCCATGTGCCCGTGACAGTGCCATTCACGCAGGAGGGAGTCAAGGAACATCTCCAGGACGGAAGACGGAGTATGTGAACATTAGCAGAGAGCTTGCTGGGAAAGACACCAGCTTGGGAATGGTGGCAACGGGAAGAGCGGCCACAGGTCCCTTCTCCTTCCCTGTGTCCCCGTGCTGTCGGCTGGGGACCAAAGCTTCCAGACGACAAGCCCTCCTCCCGCTCAGATGGGTGTTCCCTGTGGCTGCCTGACCAGTAGGGACCAGCGGCCACTGCTCATCAGCATAGTCAACAAACTCTGGTGGCCTTTCTAAAGCCTCCATTCCCTTCCCTCCCCGCCCTGTCAGCCCACAGCACTCAACATTGCTTTGTTTACTGTGATGGAGAAAGAGGAGGGGAAAGGAGGGAGGGGCTGAGGGATTTAGGGCTGACAGAGGAAACAAACGTGGCTCCAGGGGGCAGTCACGCACCTGTCCTACCTGATGATGCTTGGAGGGTTGTGTGTGGGGGAGTCCCCCACAGCATGGGGGTCACTGTTCAGAAGGGAAGGGGACCAAGGCAGTTCCAGGAGCCATGTCTAGGGGAGGTCACTCAGCAGCACTGTGGCAGACCTTATCACAGCAGCAGGGCCTCACCCTGTCGATACAGGTACCAGCTATTGGATGAGACTTGCCTGGGTACACAAAGCAGGCAGTCTCTCAGAGGCTAAACATTTGCTTGTTCGGGCTATTTGTTAAAACGATGGGTGCGTAACGATTTGAGTTTGGTGTGGGTGGACTTTTGCACTAATGATAAACAGCCTAAGGGTCCACACACAGAGGACACCGTGGCTCCTTCACACACCGGAGGAGGAGGGTGTGTAACTAGAGTGTCCCCTGCGAGGTGGAGGGAATGTGGGACAGGCGGAGGGCTTTTTCTCGGCGGTGAGGATTAGCCAATGACACGTCAAATTACCCAGGTTGCCCGACCCGTGTCATCCTGCTGTGGGGATTCAAGGGTCCCTGGAATCGATCAAACCATTGAGATATACACACGGCTCTCATTGTTAAAAATCCTTTGGGAATGGTTAATAACATGCCAAATGCTATCGAAATACATACCTGTGCTGGTTGAGAAGACCCGATAATTCTGCTTTTGTTTTATCCTTGACTGTAAAAGCTGAAATGTCAACCAGAATCTCTCTTGCTCATGAAAACAGTAGATACATGGAGATGCGTACGGCTAGGGTGACACTGTAGACTGGATTTTGGTGATGCCCTTTTTTTTCTGATAAGAAAATCACTTTAGTGGAGTTTGTGTTTTATTAAAAAGGCAGTGTCATTAGTCGAGCACTCGAACGGCATAACCCTTCCCACAGCAGGCTCAGCCACCAGGAGCCACGTAGATTGGAAGAAGAAGCACATTACTGAGAACCCGGGCAAGACGCCTTTGTAGAAGCGGGGTGGCGGGGGCGGCGGGCCAGGGCTCCAGGTCAGTCAGCCTCACACGCAGGATTAGGTAACACCACAGGGGATTTCACCCAAGCTAACAGTGACCAGCTCTCAAGTTCAACTGTTCCTAAATACATCGAACTTTCCATTAAAAGGTAAACGCTTGGCAGCATGGGGGGGAAGGGATTATGGGAAACAATAACTTTAGGACGTCCGTGTCTCCTTCCACGGAACAGAAGGAAGGGCCTTTCATACCCAAATGGCCATGCGCTTTGAGGAAGATGAAGCCTTTCATGTGCAAAGAAAAATAAACCAATTTTTCTACTCGGGAATACAATAGCTGTTTCCATGTTCAACCTGGGGGTTTGTTTAAACTGTAGGGGTCACTAGTGATCTCCTGCGAGGCAGATGAAGTGGATTTTGGCCTTGGACTTAGGACCCATAACAGCTGTATCACAAGAAATAGCAATCCCCCTCCCACCTCAAGGTCTGCTAAGGTAGGAGACGCCAGGAGGGAATTGGCGCGCACACGGGAAGGAAGGTATAACTGAGCTGTTCAGGCACAGCCGCTCCTGAATTCAGCTACTTAGGTTTCAATTTCATGAGGGTTGAACACAGTCACAAACGTGTTTATGAAAGCGAGACACTTTGATCCAAGGTGGCCTGGGACCGTCTCCACTCAGAAATACTTATTTGTCACAAAGAAATTCTCCTGACATTGAGAACAATTCATCCTACCTAATAACTCACAAAATCTACTGGTGGGGGTGGACAATATAGATAGATTGTTTTTTCCCCCTTTGGGAAAACAAGTCACAATTTCGAAAGCAAATGAAGAGTATTAAGGTTAAGACATGACAGTCCCGTCGGTCCAGTCCTAGGCAGGTCCCTGACCTCCTAAATCACCCAAGAAGCAACTCAGCTGCTCTGTGCCTGGGACCCCCCATAGATGTACAAACCAGGAGCATCTCTTCGAGGTGAGCCCTCAATCCCTGGGCCAAAGCTTTTCCACACGACCCTGCAGAAGCTGAATTGTATACAAAGGTCAGAAATCTTTTCTTACTTATGTCCTCATGAGATAAATAACTAAATCACTAAAGGCTCAGTGGATTTCTCACTTTACATAATAAACAAGTGTGTTGACACAAAAATGCTTCACCCATTTGCAAACGACACCGTCGTTGAATACCCACCTGAAACCCCTGAGAACGTGGAGGATGTCAGTCAGGGACGTTGGAACGCGTCCGCCCCTTCGGACACCCCCGACCTGAGTCCTCACGCCTCGCTCTAACCCCTCCTGGGTGCAAATCTGAGCAGGTGCAGGTGTGTCCTGCAGGTGTGTGTGTCCCCATAACTGCCACAGTGTGCAGCGAGATGCTGGCCCTAACAAGTTCTCTTCCCTTGCAGCAAGATAATGTTTTAAAAAGCTGACTTATAAACCTCTTTCCGAATTTTTTAATGGATTGAATTCATCATGTCGCCAGCTGCTGTGCAGCTAATAGAGCCATAAAACACTGTATTAAAGGATTACCCATGCAAAATTTCCTCTAGTGCTAATGTGAATTTTAATACTTTTAACATTTAGTTGAGATGGGAATGTCCAAGAACAGCTTGTTCAATAGGTTGTTCGATAAAATTAAGTTGCTCGTCTCATCAGAAATGCCAGGACTCCATTAAGTTAAAAATTTTACGGAGAGGCTAAGATGATTCACTGTGCAGCATTTGTGAGGCGGAGACAACATCTGCTTCTACATTAATGCTCTTTCAAAAAAAGAAAGAGGAAAGAAAGAGAAAAGCAAAACAGTCATAAATTTCCTAAGTTCATGGGGAATGGGCTGAACAGAGGGAAACGCTACCTTCATGTTTGTGGGGAATCAACTCATTTAACCCCCAAATGGTGCTAATATTTGGGAACACCCCAATTTACACCCTCCTGAATGTCATTTGTCAGAAGGTCAAAAAGTCTCAAAATACACAGTGGCGATTATGCGAAATCACATGTATAGAATACTTTGCATTAAAAATGTAGTGACTGTGTGTACCTAGATGGAAAAGAACACTAGAAATCATGTAGTTCAAGTTCTTGTAAGTGGGGAGTCAATGCTGAGACCCTAAGAGTGGCCGGCTTGCCCAAGGTCACATGCTAATCGGGTCCCCTGACAACCAGACCAAAAGACCACGTATGTATTTTACATACCTGTAAGTATGTGCGTATCAATGCGGTACACACGCAGTGGCTCCATGTTCAACAACAATAAAAAATCAGTAAGTGAACAGTGGTAGATCACCTTGCCTTCTGGGAAAGCTTTAAAAATAAGGGAACGATGGTACTGCCTATCATTTCTAAAAGATTTCCAACTCAGACCACCTTCTGAATATTTCACTTGAGGTTCTCTCTTCTCAGTCATGTCTCCTTCCCCCGCCCCCCGTTCCTTGAAAGACCCTGCAAAGCCTCATTGCAACTGCTGCCCATGCATCTTAAGTGTTACAGCATTTCGTTAGATCCTAAAGAAATTCCGTCTTCAATGAGCTTGCTCACAGCAACACAGACGCTTCCTTTAACGTGGTTCAATAACTGGCCTAAATCTAATCACGGACAGAGGCCCCCAATCCTCATCACGGTGAAAGTGGACCTTAGAATGTGACTGCACCTAATTTGAAAATACGACCCCAGGATGGTCGGTTTTAATGGAAATTCTCCGAAGCCACTGTGCTCTACCCCGGCTGAATTTGGTCGCAGCGCCATATTTTGTACCCTGTATGTATTACTGTTCTGAGAGCCTGTCATTTCTTATCAGAATGAGAAAGGCTAAAGAGATAATATTTCAATAACATACTGGCCCGATCATAAAATAACTCAATGGAAATGTGTAGCTGCCTGGGGCAGCCCGCAGGGTCCTCAGCACTCAGATGATTTCTATTCCGGGTTTTTTTTTTATGGTTACATTTTCTGTTCTATCAGACATCCCCTCAAGTCTTAGTTATGCCTTTATTCAAAGGGGAGAAGCACAGTATAAAGACCTACAACACTTATTATGATACGTCCCTGTGAAGAAATGAAAGCAGCCGCCACGGTAGCATATTGATAAGGACAGGCCTGCCACCTTAATTGACCTTTTTTCATACCACCCACCAGGCTGAGGCCTGAGCTTCTTGGTTGCTAGGCAACAGGGGTCACTCGTTTTCAGGTCTTAAATGCACAACCGAGTCAAAAAGAAGATGATGTGATCTTCAGAGAGAGAGAGAGAGAGCAGAAGTTTGGCGGCAGTAAGAACGTCCAGAGGTACAGAGGTTTTGTTTGTTTGTTTGTTTGTTTTGGTTTTTACCATGCTAAAGGCTGAAACAGAGAAACTTGAACTTGCCCAAACGCTGCAGGACCAGGTTTTTTCCCGGTCCAGTGATGAGAATCGATTGCTGCAACAATACGAAGAGAATACGGTCAGGCTTCCTCAGACTGACACACGGCCTAGGCTTTTAGCTGCTGGTGGAGCAATGACAAAGTCTCGGGGACACACGCGCACACAGCCCCACGTGTCAAAAACACGGAGGGGTCTTGGGAGATGAATCTGGGCGCGTGGAGAGTGGGGTTTTTTGGTTTGTTTCTGACGCTTTCAAACACTGTTTTTTTCACAAGCATTCCTGCCTCCTGCCATGCTTAATGACAGTGCTGCCCGCAGCCCGCCAGCCCCCAAAGGTCAGTCACAAGAGAGCTCATGCTGTACCCCTCCCCCCCGCCAAGTCAGCGCTTCCTTTAAACTTTAATAAAGGGCATTAGAGAAAGCCCATTTCTCAACCAGAAAGGAACACCCCCACCCCTGTGTGACTGCATTGGACTAGATCCCCCCTTGGTATGTACTCAATTTTCGTTGTTTTACCCCAATAACTGCTCAGGAATGAGAAGACATTTGGTATTTAAAGGCGTGTCAGGATTAGGTAAGAGGAGGGTTTTGAACTTCCTATTTCATAATTTATTTGAATATCTCACCCTCGGCAAGGAGCAGCTCTTTTTATTTTATTTCATTCCGACACCCACTCTGTAAGTAGAGTAATATCTTGGGGAAGGGACATGATAATTAACTCCTACAGGTTTACGTGCTTAATGTGAGATTTGGGAGGAGAGAGGAAGAAAAATATAAAACTGTGCACGCACGTGTGAGTGTTGGGAGAGGAGTAATCATAAGCTATAGGTGAATAATTTGGAATCCAGAAATTAAGAAGACAGCGATGGGGGTGGCTGATTTCTTTTCCTCTGGGCCACATCTAAGTTCCCCGGATCGCACCTGGTGCCAGCCCTGGCTGCCAGCTAGACTTCCCGGCTCGCATCAATGGCGACGCGATGGCCAGGAGGCGGCCGTGCGCCTGGAGACGCAGGCTGTCAGGCCGCTCTGATGATTTCTTGGGCGCTTCAGGGTGAAAAAGCCTTCTTCATACTTTTTTTGTCTACTCTGTGCCATTTTCCCTTCCCCGGAGATAACTGTCACTTGCAGACATGTCCGCTGCCTTTTCCGAGTTGTTAGCCTTCGAAAGAACATCCAAGGCAGCATCGCTGGGAAGATCCAGACCCCATTGTCCTGGGTCAGGCGCGACACGTGCC
>PVJL010018034.1:0-16924 GCA_004026885.1 Lyroderma lyra
TTCGGCCAGGGACGGGGCGGAGCCCAGGGGCTGGCCTGAAACCTGGAGGAGGGGAAGGGGGAGGGGGCAGTGTCCGCAGCGGCCGGGGAGCCGAGCACCCTAGTCTAGGGCTTCCACTCCTCCAAGAGGGGTTTCTATAGGGTCAGCACTTGGAGAGGGAAGGGTATGAGAAGTGAAAGACGGGTTGGGTGGAGGTGAGGCGGGGACTTAAGGAATGGAGGTGGGGGGTCCTGCGAGGGGCTATAACCAGGTCAGGGCCCCGGGAGGCAGGGGGAGGGGGAGCCACCAGGCCCTCGGCTCCAGCTCCTACGCCCCACCCCACCTCCCTCAGAGGGGGAGTTGAGGCTGCGGGCACCCTGCGTCCCTCCCCACGCGTGACTGCGCCCCGCGGGGAGGGATCGGCGCCTTGGGCAAGCAGTCTTTGCGCTCCAGCCGGTGCCCGATGCGGCCTTGGCATTGTCAGAGGGGAGAGGCCGGGATCGAGAAGCGGGAGGGGGAGGAGCGCTCTCGCTCCAGCTCCCCACTTCCATCCTGCCCGTTCCCTAAGTGGAGAAACTGAGTCTCCTCCAAGGAGGGACCTCTTGACGTGGATTCGCTCAAAGACTCAGGTGGCGAAGGGGACCTGGGTGTTTTAGGATGAGTGTGTGCGGGTTTGGAGGGGACCAGGATCTGTACTTCACTGCCCCCCAACTGAGGAAGACAGCCTGTGAGGGACGCTTCCAACCGGGCCTGCAGCGCTGCGTTCCCCAAAGAGCCCCTCCTACTAGTGTAAAACGGAATCCAATCTGGACATCTCGAGTCAGGTTCTGCTCCCCGTGGCTGGCCGGGCCGAACCGGGTCGGACTCGCTTTCTCCTTCCCAACCCCCTCCGCAGGGGGCCTCCCTCCCCTTCCAGCAGGTGGCTCCGCGGGACACCAGCTCAACCTGTTGGACCACAATGGGCGGCGCCAGGGGGGCCCTGGCCCTCACCCGGGCTGACCCGGGATCCCCGCGCAGGGGGAGGGGCGGAGTCCTGGTCCCGCCCTCCTCTCTTTCGGGCCGTGACTCAGCCTCGGGGCCGCTGCCCTGCTCCCCAGCCAGGGGCGGAAAGTGTGAGGCGCCCCTGAGGGCCCAGGCCAAACCAAACAGCCCCCCACCCCAGACATTATCTCACTGGAGAATTAGGGGGGCTATAGCAAGGAGGGGGTAGCAGCAGGCGCTCCCACTCGGGTAATCCGCTCCGGGTTTTCCTGTCGTCCCTGTCCCCCTTGGGTCCTGAGACTGGTCACAGCTCCGGGTTTTCTTCTCGGCCTCGCCGGTCAGATTCTGGGTGGTGAGGGCCCAGAGCCGGTGGGGTCCAGGCCGGGGTTTCCCCCTCCCTTCTCCTGCCGTCGGGGTCGTGCTAGCCTGGGGTAGGGCCGTGCCAGGGGCGAGAGGGCAGTGCCAGATGCACAAGTGAGACGGCGAGGGGGCTGCTTCGGGAAGGAGGGGGCATGGCCGAGGGACAGGGGGGCGGAAAAGTGGCCCGGGGAGGGCGCAGCTAGTGCCTCCGGAGGCAACAGAAGGGCGGGCGCCTGGGCACCAGCCCTTAGGTACAGAGCAGCGAAAGGCGCCCAGGGCCTCGGGCTCGCTGTGTCCCCCATCTCTCGGGGGCGCGTCCGACGTCTGGCGGGACTCAACCTGGATGTCCCAGCGGCCAACATGCCATCCCTTACTTGATTCTCGACCTGGGACCTCCTGATAGTTCCTCAGTGACCCCTCCCACGTTTTTCTTCTGGTCCACACAGCTCCCTTCCCTGCTCAGAAGACGGAGGGGGGAACCCCGACTTCAAATTCCCGCCTACCCCCCAACTCAGGGCCCTTACGTGCCAAACCACCGAGACAGCTGCGGCCAAGAAACGCTGACTGGGGGCCCCGTCCCCTCCCACGAAACCCCGGCCGGGCCCCTGGGGCCTGCTGCCACCCCCGCCCCACCCCCAGGCCCAGACTGGAATTGGGAACTGGAGGGCAGGTGTGAGGCCTGCAGGGGCCTCTTGGGGATAGGGGAGCGTCCCAGATCTGCACGTTCTAACGTAAATCTTCAGGCGACCTAGACCTTAATTTGGGGGGAAAGCAGGAGGTGGGTAAATATGCCCGGAGAATGAGGTGTTTGACCAAAGAGGAGGGTAAAAGCCCCTGCTGGGAGTTCACCCTCCTGGGGAGCACTGATACCTGGGGCTGCCTGGGGACACGTGCGCCACAGGGCAGAGCAATTAGATGCCTGCAGAGTCCGGAGGAGAGAGGGCTCTGGCGGGAAGAAAGGCCGGCCGGGTTCTGCCTGGGCGGGGTCCCGAGTGACGGGGTCTGAGGGCCTGTTCTGGAATGTGGGGGGCCGAGATGGAAGCGGAGCGTCAGCCCGCGTCAGGCGCCCACCTCTTCCCCTCTGCCCCCCTTCCCCGGGCTGCCTCCGCTTCCCTCGAAAAACCCGCCGCCCAGGAAACCGCTGGGGGCGTACAGACCGCAGCCCCCCCGCCCGCCGCCCCCCGTCGCCCCCCACCGCGACCGCCCAACCCACCTGAAGGGGCCGTGGCTGCCCGGGTTGCCCCCTCCCGCCGACTCCCCCCACACCTGCGGGCGGCACTATTTATAACTTCGGCGCCTATTCCGGGACCCCGAGCGCGAGCGGGCTGCAGCGCAGCGCTAATCGTCGCCGGGATCTCTGCGCCCCCCAGTGCGGAGAGAGATAAATTTAGCCTCAGGAAGCTTGGGGGAACATTTTCCAAAACTCCACGTCCCGGGGCAGGCGAATCAGAACCCCTCTGCTCTCAGCCTGCCTCGGCCCAGCCACCAGGCGGCGCAGGTCACCCCCAGCCCCGGGTTCCTGGACCCCACCTAGGAGTTTGGGGCGCAGCCTTGAAGCTGGGATAGGTAAGGAGCTAAGTAGCGAGAGTCAGAGGTGAGAGGGGTCAGAGAACGGCCACGCCCCCCGGCCTCTGGAGTTGAATTTCTCTGAGATATATATATATAGAGAGAGAACTATATGTATATTAGTTTCCTGGGCGGGAACCGAACCCAGGCCGCAGCGCCTACAGCGCCGAAGCCTTAGCCACTGCGCCACCAGGGGACTCCCTGGAGTTGAATTTCAGGGGGCTGTACCTCACTGAGAAAGGGGCTGGGGAGTTCTGCCCTTTAAAGGGAAAAGAATTCTTATGCAGACAAGTTGCAAATAGGGACGCCAACCAGAGCCTATGAACTTGCGGGGGTCTGCGCTCTGGCGCTGGTGGAAGGACCGCTACACACCCCTTCCCGGCGGCCTGGCCTCTCAAGGTGCTGGGGAACCGTGGGATCCTCCCAAGACCATTGTCCAGTTTGTTGCCCGCGCGGCTGCGCAGACCACTTCACCGTGAGCCTCTGGGACGTCGTGCAGACTGAGGGTCTTACAGCGCACGAAGTCAGCTGGGAATCCTGCTATCAGGCCCCTCTTCCCCCTCAGGCTGTACCTGAGCGGGGTCCAGAGTGAGGGTTCCCAGAGTGAGGGCTCCCAGAGTGAGGGCTCCCAGAGTGAGGGCTCCCAGAGTGAGGGTTCTCCGAGTGAGGGTTCTCCGAGTGAGGGTTCTCCGAGTGAGGGTTCTCCGAGTGGGCTCACTTTCAGCTCTGCCTTGTCTCCTTCCCTCCCCGTTTTACCCTGCCCACTCCCCTCCCGCTTGTGGCCACTAGAGGGCCCCAGGGTGCTGAGGGGTAGTTGAGATCTTACCCTCCCTCCCGATTTGGGCATTCCCTTTACTGCTCTCCCCTCCCCCTCCCCCAGCGAGTGTAGACCAGGAAACCACCTCTGGGTAGGCTTGTGTGGATTCGGGGAAAATGAGGAAGCTGGGGCCCCCAAATGAGCCGGGGGAACCGACAACAAGGGGGAGCTTAGGGTTGAGGTGAAAGTGGGAAAGCATGGAGTGGGTGCAGAATGGGTGTGGCAGTCGCCTCCACACCTCTGCTTGCCTGGCCCTGTGGCCACCATCCCCGGCACCAATCAGTTCGGGAGGGGAAGGCCAGCTAACAGAGAAGCCCTGAATTTGAGATGAGAAAATCTGAGTTCACTACATGACTACCCTGGGCAGTGCGCTGTGGGTATGACTTTGCATGGGTCACTTCACCTCCCTGGGCCTGCTGCCTTTCTGTTCACCTGTGCTAATTCCCCGTGTCCTGTCCTCTTTTCAAGTGGACTTCTGCAAGGCTTGAAGCACTGTGCAGCATGAACAGGGCTCTCAGAACAGTGTGTGAGGTGTTTGCGACTCTCCTCACCCCTCTTCTCAGTCTTTCCACATCGGGGCTCTCTTTCGGGCTCTGACACTCCTTGGACCACTGGCAGTCTCTCCCCCAGCTCCCCACCACCCCCCAGGCCACCACAGGCCACAGCTCTGGGCCCTGCCTACCTCCTCCTACCACTTCCCCAGAAGTCTTTGCCGGCCATGCCCGTCCCTGGCTCAGGCCTTTGCTCGCAGAAGTCTCAGGCTCCAGGATCTATCTCTAGGCACTGTCCAGCTTGGTGGGAAGGGGCCTGTGAAACGAAGAGGAGGCAGAAGGCCAGGCAGGGAGCAGGCTGTAAAGGAGAGGGAGAGCCCCAGATTCGGATGGGCAGGTAAATTCTGTGCCCACCTCCACCACTACTAACCTCTTTCTGGTTAGAGTCAAGACCTTCCCCCTTCTCACTGCTGTGCCCTGGGGTGACAGCAGGGCTTGGAAAAGACCCAGCAAGAGCACTGACCTGCATTTTGTGGGTGCCTAAAAAGGGGTGCTGAGCTGCCAGAGATAAGAAAGGACCTTGAGTTGTAGTAGGCTGCTGCTACAAAGACCAGGCAGGATTTAAGTACCTCTGGAGAATCCAGTACGAGGCATACTGAGGGGGAAAGCAAGGTGCAGGGCGGGCTGTCGTGTGTTCACAACTAGGAGAGTAAGAATCCAGCTCTTCCCAGGCTAAGCCTTCTCTGAGCCGCCAACTCATCTAGGCCCCTTACCCCGCAACGGGTCTCTCCTATTCGGCCCTTGCTCTCTGTAAGTCTGTTTTCAACACAGCAGCCAGTGGGAGCCTTTCAAATAAAAAATCAGTTCACACTCAGCGCCCTGCAGTGGATGGTTCCTCGTTTCGCTCAGCAGAAATGCTCCAAGTTCTCACCATGGCTTCCCAGCACCCCCACCCCCGACCTGCCCCCTCTACCAGTTCAGTACTATTTTCCTTAGTACCTGCCCGTGAACGACGTCCCTCCACTTATGTTTTATGTTATGTTATTTTCTGTTTCCACCCCCCGGAAGGTAAGCTCCGAGGTACAGGGATCTCTTGTTCACTGCTGCATTCAGAGCATCCAGATTGGCATATAGTAGATGCTCTGTAATATTTGTCAGATGAATGAATGAATGATGGTGCAGTATATGCCTGGACTACCTCTGCAGTGCTCTCCCAGAAACTGGTAACCATGGTGACGCAGGAAGGCGAGCTGGGGGGCTGAGGGATAGGTGTAGGGGGGAGACTTGCTTCTCACCACCAGAATCCCTGACTCTGGGCGTGTATTCCCTTTACGAAGAGGAAAATCCAATCAGCCTGGAGAAAAAGGAGTTAACGGACAAGAAGGCTGAGAAAGAGCTGACTCCTGCCAGTGGGGGGAGGGTCCCACACACCCTCTCCAGGCCAGTGCCCCCAGGAGAGAAAGTGAGGGCCAATAGCTGGGTCCCAGCAGGGGCCAGGGACTGATGGGAGGAGGTCCTAGGGACACTTTGAACAAGCCCTGTGGCTGGCTCTGAGGTTGTGGGGTGCTGAGTGGGCACATCAGTAAGCAGGACGATGTGAATGGCTCGTGTGCACCTACCCCTGGGAGTAATTCGGGGGAAGCATGTGTCAGAGGCTGCCAGGGGCAAGCGAAGGGGCGATTCTGCTGCTTCTGGCTGTTTGTGTCCTGCGGTAAGCCTAGGGGACCTGTGTGGCCACAGAGGTGCCTTTCCCCTGCAGCCTTGTCAGCTAGAGGAGCAGGGCCCTCACCTCCTCCGTGAGCTCCCACCCAAGGCTTTCCCCCAGATCCTCAGGTCTGCTATTGGGGTTCCCATCCTAACGCGCAGGGCCTCACAGAAGACCCCAGCCAGGCTGGACCCCACCGTGCCCACCAGGTGGGAGGAACCTGGCCTTTCAACCTCTCCTGCCCACCCAGGCACCAGTGAGTCAGGAAACCCCACGTTTGGTCGTGGTTCCCCTGGGGCCAACCTCTTTCCCTCCCTGGTCGGCCCCCTGGCTACAAAATGCTCAGCTTTTCTGAGTCCCCTTTAGACACTGAGAACTTTTGGCCTCCAGGCCTATTTATTTATTTATTTTATTATTTTTTTAATCTATGAGTTTTATTTCATTTTTTAATCCAGGCCTATTTATCATACATTGTTCAGTGGTTTTCAAACAGAGAGAGCTATGAGGGGGCAGCCCATTCCTGGCCCTAAGAGGATACGGGAAACTCAACCATCTGGGCGGGTGGGCTCTCTGGGCCCCGCTTGGAGGGGCGCCAGGCCCTGCTGCCGTCTTACTGGAGTCCAGCCAGCAGGCCAAGGTCCTGTGCACCAGAGGTCCACCAGGTGGGTGCTGGGAACGGAGGCCTGGAGCCGAGGCAGGGCTGACAGATGGCACCAAATCAAGGCAGGATGCACACGTCACTCCGTTTGTGGCCCATCCTTGGTCAAGCGCAGCTGGCCCCAGGGGTCTTGGTGGGGGTTGGGCTGGGCGCTGAAGGAGAGAACGGAAGCTGAGAGGCAGGCTCTGCCCCTTGGGCGCTGCGGCCTTGCCTTTGCCCTACTCCGCCCACCTGAGTGATAGCGGCCAGGGGGCGGGCTGGTGGGCAGGCACTTCCCTGCCACCATTAATCCAGCAGCTCCTTGATACACCAGCAGCACAGGAGGATGTAGGCAACTTCCTTCAGGGTCCGCTGCAGGCCCTCCCACCCGGTGCCCATCTTTATGACCGGCACCCGGAGCCCGGCGTCACGCAGGGCCCCTCTGAGGGAGAAGGGTAGGGCCTGGGCTAGGGGCTGTGTGCGGGCTTGCATGTGGGCAGCAGCTCTGTGGAAGGGTGTGGGAGCTGCCTCTGGTGGCTTTTATCAGCATTGTCCCCACCCCCTCAGACCTCATGACTACAGGGACAAAGGCCCCAGGGTCTAGCCCCGGGAAGGTTCTGGGCTGGAGAAAGGGCTGAGTCAGCCCCTACGCAGGGCCATGGAGGAAGGGTGGGGTTAGGAGCAGGGCCCAGCCACTCCATCTTCCACCCTCCACAGAAGGCCAGCTCAGCTTTCCTTCCTCCAGCTTGCACCCCGAAACCTCGGGTGCGCTGCCTGGTTACCCTTACCCCCAGTGGTTGGCACAACGCCCTCCTCCCGCCCTCTGGTGGGCTCCTGCCGAGGCTGGCATTCAGAATCACCAGCGACAGCACCCTTCTAGTGTATTCTGCACCCTCTCCCCCCCAGCACTGCTAGCTCAGAGCTGGCACGGCCCGGGCCCCTCTGCTTCGCCCACCCCTGGAACAGGAAGACACAGAGTGACAGGCCCAGAGAGGCAGAGTTTATTGAGAGGTTGCCCCTCCAGGAGGAGGCAGGTGTGGGGGTGGGAGGTCACGTGCGCGAGTTCCGCTCCTCTTCCTCGTTCTCCAGCAGGTAGGCCGGTCTGTAGGCGGGCTGTCCCCCGGGGCCCGTGTACTTCAGGGCCGGGTTCCGCACCGTGTTCTGCTGGCTCCCCAGTGACGTGTAGCTGGAGCCAGAACAGAGGGCGGCGTGTGTGGGCGTGGCTCCCCATCCCAGCCCCCGCTCTTCCCTTCCCCCAACACCCCCCTTACCCTCGGTCATACAGGATACAGTACGGGACAAACAGCTGACGCAGAAAGTCCCAGATGTCTCTATAGGTCCAGTCCTGGGAGGGCAGAGAGTCCCAGAGGAGTCACCAACACTGCCCTCTCGGGTCCTCTCCTGCTCCCTGCGCCTCTGAGGGAGGGTCTGCCCTCTGATTGGCTGGCCCGTCTTACTGCGTGCAGTCCCAGCAGTGAGAAGCCCTCTGTGACCTCTCGAAGCCAACCCACCCTCCGCTGGGGTGTCATTTCCAGAGGACGGGTGAGGGGGTGGCTGTGTGGTGTCCAACTTCCTGTGATGGGGGACACGTTCTCTTTCTGTGCTAACTCGGTGGGCACCTGAAATGTGGCTAGTGCAGCCAAAGGACTTAACTTTGAATTGCGTTTAATTTAAAAAATTGAGATATAATGCCCCCTTTTAAGGTACACAATTCAGTGTTTTTAGTCACTTGCATTTCACTTTGATTAACTGCGATTTCAGTATAAATAAATGGCTACCATATGGACTGCACAGGTCAAAGTGACTGTTCTGTCCCCAGCAAAAAGCACCATGCCTGCCAAATGAATGAAGTGCTCTGAATATTAGTCAAAGGGCGGGTGCACAAATAGCACAGCCTCCCTGGGACGCTGGGCCCCTTCATCCGAGCCCCAGACTCCGACAGGCCCCCGCCTCAGGGAGCCAGGGTGTGGGGACCCACAGGAGACGTGACAATGACGGCAGTCAGCCCCCTTCCCCTTTACCAGCAGGGGATTGACGCGCATGAACGAGGGCCAGCCGGGGTCGGTGGGGCTGAAGGTGCAGAGGCTGCGGGAGTACGGGTCTGTGCGGCGGGTCCCCATCAGGACGGCCTCCAGCTGGGGGTGCCGGGCCTGCAGCTGGCTCAGAGCCTGCTTCATGTCGCCCTCGGCCTCCAGCACCTGCAGACTGTACCTGGGGGAGGAACAGGGACAGGACTCACGTGTGGGCCCTGCCGAGCCCCTCGGGGAGCCCAAACCTCCAGGCCCCTCGTACCTCTTGATGGTGTCCTGTAGGAACTGCTCCAGCTCAGGGAAAGGGGAGGTGCTGCGGATGTACAGGATCTGGAGGGGTCCTCCAGCCTCGGGGCGGTTCCTGGGGGGGCGGAGAGAATCCACAGTCTTGCTCGCACCAGCGGGACATGCTGTCTGGAGGGCCTGGACCCTCGGAGGGACGCCCTCCTGCCTCCCCTTTCCTTGTCTTTCTAGTCCATCAGAGCCCACCTCCCTGGGGGAGCGTGCTCTGATCCTCCCCCTCTCAAATCGTGAGCACACACCCCTGCTGCAGGGAGGTAAATCTCACCTCCCCAAGTGGACTGGACCTCCCTGTGGTCAGGGATGGTGGTCTGCACAGCCACACCCAGGGCCAGGCCTATGTCAGGGGCCTGATAAATATGGTGGAGGTTGGGGAGCTACAAAATGCAGCAGGTCAGGAATCTGGGGGCCTGACTCACCTCTGCACAGCTGCGTGGAAGAGGTGCAGGAGGGCCGTGCAGTCCTTGCCCCCATTGAAGCCCACGCAGAGCTGGCGGAGGCTGTACTGAGCCAGGGCGGACTCGATAGTCCTCAGGGTGCCTGCCACCTTTTCCCCGAGAGAAGACCCTGCCAGGCAGGCAGGGAAGAGGCCATCAGATGGGCACACACGGCCGTCCAAGGGCCGTGGGGGCCACCAAGATGCCCTTGCTTCCAACCCTTCAGTATCTCCCCAGGGTCCCTAGGATAAAGTCCCCTATTTCTTCCTGCTGTCCACCAGCCCTGCACACCGCACTGCCCGGCCAGCCATCCAGTCACAGCCCACCACGGTCTTCCCCATGCTGGTGTCTTCCCTCCAGGCCCTCTCTCATACTGGGAGCTCCTGCCCAGCTCCTGGCCTGGCCGAATCCTCCCACCACTCAGCTTCAATGGCACTTGCCCAGAGAAGCCTTCTCGGGCCCCAGATCAAGGCTGGCCTCTGTGCTGAGGCGCCCCCCTCATCACTGACCCCTCACTCACGGTTACCTATCTAACGTCTACCCTTCCTGTGAAGGCACTGGTCCCAAGGGTCGGGCACCCATCTGTCCGACTGAGCGATCCCCCCCGGCCCCCGGCACAGAGCTGGTTAAAGTGCGTACACACGCCCTAGTTTCTGGAAGAATGACTGAGTCGACTGTCAGGACCCTCCAGCTTCTCCTGAATTTGCGGGGAGCCTCCAACAGCCCCAGTGTTCCTGGGACCTAGGGTGTCCCTGCCCGCCCCCCCCCAGGAGGTGCCTACCTGACTCAGCAAGTGTGTATACAGCTTCACTGGCCTGCTCCACGGTGTTGGGGACGTAGGGGACCAGCGACCCCTGGGGCAGGCGGGCAGTCAGGTAGGCCACACATTCCTCCAGGGGCCCTTCCTCCTTGGAGTCCAGCGTCACCTTCACCTGATAGTAGTTGCTGCCCCAGTCAGGGTAAGAGCCCAGGCCCAGCCGGCGTCCAAAATGCGCCTGGGCCTCGGCCAGGACGGGGGCGATGGAGGCCTCGTCCGCAGCCACGTACAGCTCCCGCAAGTGGAACTGGACGGCCGTGTTCCGGAACAGCTCCGTCAGCCCCTCCAGGGCCCGCCGCAGCAGCTCTGGAATGCCTGGGAAGAGGTAGACGTTGCGGACCGAGACCAGGGGGAATGGGAAGGGGTGGCCGGTGTGAGGATCGGTGCCGTAGTGCAGGCGGGCGGAGGCGGGCACAAGGGACAGCTTCTCCCAGCCCTCCTTCCCTAGGGCTCTGATGGCGGCTTCCAGCTCAGGGTGTGGCCTGAGCTCATCCCCAAAGGCCTGTGCCACTGCCTCAAAGGTCACGTCGTCGTGAGTAGGACCGATGCCCCCTGCCGTGAGCACGTGGGTGAAGCGGCTGGAAAAAGAGCTGACCTCGGCCGCGATGGTGGCCACCTCATCGGGTACAACAGAGACGCGGCACACCTGGACCCCCAGGGAGCGCAGTGTCCGGCACAGGAAGTGGGTGTTGGTGTCCTGAGTGTGCCCCTGGGAGATGCAGATGGGGAAGACAAGCGGGTCAGTGCTGCAGGATGAAGGGCACAGGCAGCAGGGACGAGGGCCCCTCTGCCTGGTGACGGGGTGCTCTGGTCTCAGGGGGGACACCGTTTCAGGCTAACAAGAAGCCTGGACTGGGCCAAGAGTGGGAAGATCCACGTGAATGGAGCTGGGGATGACGTCACACACCTGGGTCTTCTTCCCTGCATTGTGGCCGTGACCTCATCTGTGCTTACAGATTCAATGACCAATTCTATGGTGACAGCTCCGCCCCTTCCTCACCAACCCTGCCAGCCTCAGTTCCCTGGCTCCAAGTTCTTATGGGGTTTCGTCACTCTATCTTGGGCCATTGTCCCTTCAGTCGATGTCATCCCCAGACACTGTCTACAGCCAGTCAGGCCTTTCATGCTGTCACCTCTATTTCTGAAATGTCTCTCCACTTACTCTCTTGTCTCTATCACTGCTGCCACCAAGCAGGTCCTTGGCACCTTTCACCTGGGCAGTTGCGACAGCCCCCTGGCCCGGCTCCCAGCCTGCAGGCACGGCGCTCTGCCTGCTGCCTCCTGGATACCCTTCCTAATGTGTCACTGTGATTGCATCACTCTTGGGCTCAAAAGCCATTTGTTATTTCCAACCACATACAGAATAAAGTTCAGATTCTTTTACAGAATATTTGAGGCTGTCTGCTTAGGGCAGCCCCATCTCCTCCCACCGCTCTGCAGAGAGTTTAGTGGTTAAGGGTTACTCTGAAATAAGAGAGAATCAGGCTAGAAGCCCATCTATCACTGCCTGGTTGTGTTACTCTGGGCGAGTTTCTTGATCTCTCTGAGCCACAGTCCCATAATCTATTAAGTAATATTTATAATAAAAGTACCAACATTAGGGGGTTGGTGTGAGGATTAGTGTGAACACACATGGGATGTACTAAGCCCACTGCCTGGCCCCAGTAAGCACTCAAAAAAGAGGGGTCACCATTCCTTTACTGTCACAGACGTGATCCTTCAGAAGTGCCTTGGATCATTTTCCAAATCGATGCGGTTTGACTCTTAAATGACACATGCACCGGTACCTCCTTTACACGCTGGACCTCTCGTCATCTGTTAAGTCCCCCCACCCCATCCTGCTCGGCAAACTGTAGGGACTTTGCTATTAAGTTTTTCAACTGAGTAACTGAACTTGCTCCAGGAGCCTACTGCAGCAAGGAAGAGCCACCCCGGTTCACCCTCTGGCAGCAGAATGTGGAGGAGGCGCCTAAGGGCGGGAGAACCCGCGCCCTCCCCTCTTCTGTCCCAGACCCACCTTGAGGATCTCATCTCCGATAATGATGATGCCTGCCGTCACGCTGCGCCCTGGGGGAGGTTCAGAGGCCCTAGATGCCATGGTCCCGCCTTCTCTGCCCCTCTGCAAGGCCCTCCAGTAGCCACCCAGACCCCCAAATAGGGGTCGCAAGCACTGGAGTCCCGCCAGGTCTAAAGGGCACTGGGGGTCATAGAATGGGAACAGGGGGTCCGGGGTCGAGGGAACCTGGAGGGGCCAGAAAGGACAATGGGGGAGAGCAGGAGTGCATGGTCTTCCGCACCAGGCCCTTGACAAGAGACTCCTTTATCCCTTCCTCTGTAATAAACGTGCTCTTAACCCCCCCAGCCCAGGCCTCTAAGCTTGGCTCTGGTGTCCTCAAAATGTCCTGCTATCCCGAGCACCTACCAAGAATCTGTCCACCGAGCTCGGCTCCTTGGGCCTGCTCTATCTTGGGCATCTGCACCTTTAAATGTCCTCTCTTTGGTGCACCTGTGCCTTTAAATAAATGCCGATCTGCTCCTGGGCCTTGGCCCCTTTAAATGCGTGTCCCCCTCCACCCCGACCAGAACTCTGCCGCCTTCAGCTGCAGGCGTCCGCACCCTTTCTAGCCCGGAATCCCGTCTCTCCCCACCGCGCTTCAGACTGCTGAGCTCTCTCAGGTTCTCACCTGCTTGTGGCCCCTTTCACCAGGTCTTTCCCTCTTTCCTTTTCTCCTGTCCTAGGGCAGCTTCCGTACTCAGAGCCCCGCCTTAGACCTACCTCATATTAATTGCTCATGTTGGCTGTCGATCAGACTATTTCCACGGGCCCATTGGTGAGCTCGACTGTCGTTCGCGAACCTTAGCCAGAGGGCGGGAGTAACGCCGAGTTGTTATTGGCGACAGCCACGTGGTTACCCCTCGCCCGGAAGTGTGGGGCTAACCGAGGGTGGGGCTTTTTTTCTCGTGCACTGGACCTGGAGGAGGGCCCTGGGGCGCAAGAGGAGTGGTGGTTGGAGGTGCTCTAAGGATTTCGGAGTGCTTCTTTCTGCTGCTGGAGGGAGGTTTGACCCTAGCCTTCGTTCTGTATTGAAATTCGTGTGTGCATGGCTATCTGTTGTCATTAACCACGAATCTGATTCTAGGCTAAGGGGGTCAAAGGCTGCTTCTGGTGTCACAGGGATCTTATGTTGTAGCCTATGGAAGTTTGGAGGGACACCAGGAATAATTGTCAGCATTGCCTGTGAGGTGGCAAGATCCTGGGTAAGGTTTTGGTGTGGAACTTTCATTTGTCTGTTATAAATGATAAAGCTAATTACTTAAACCTCTGATAAGAAAATGTTTTGCCCCGTCTTGGTCACTATGGTGCTGAGTTTAAATATAACCTCTCCCAGTTATAGGTTTCCTGGGTACAAATGAGGGCAGTGACTAGGGAGTACGCCGTGTGTCCGTTCACTCTGGACTTGAACTTACTCTCTTTTCAGTTACCTTTGGTCTAAAAGTGCTTCTTAAACCTAAATGTTCACGCTCAGCATCTGGGGACCTGGAGTGGGGCCTGAAGTCTGCATTTAACGAGCTCTCATGTTATGCTGACGCTGTTGTCTGGGGACTCTTTTCTGTAGTAAAGGCCTAAAATTCACTCATCACTTCGAGTGCTGAAACATGCCGGGCTTCCTTTTACTGTCCTAAAAGTCCTCTTAAGATCCATAGTGTCCATTTTACAGATGGGCAGCGGGCTCAGAAAGGCCAAGAGATGCCATGCAACAACCACAAAATGCTAAAGTGAATGGGAGAGCAAGGCTTCTAGACCGTTCGTTGTCAATAATAAGCTGTTTTTTCCAATTAAAAGGTCCTCTAAAAACATAAAAAAGCCCCGGCTTTCCTAATGGCAGAGGCCATGTGTTCCGTTGTCTTTGTTAGTAATAATGGTGATATTTTACCTCCCTCCCAAAGCAGCCCCAGAACATCAGCTCTGATTCAGTCCTTTACCAGAAGGTGCTCACGCTAAGGAGCACAGGATCGCCTGGAGAGCTTACTTAAAATGTCACTGGGCTCAACCACACTTTCCATTCAGGGGTTTAGGGTGGAGCCCAGGAATGTGCATTTCTAACAAGTTTCCATGGCTCTGGTTCAAGGACCACACGGAACTGCTCTTGGAATTAATGGATGGAAGGCAGGTGAAAGGGGGTAGGTTAGCTCTCTTACTTAGCACTACTGTTACTTTGAAAAGTAGAGAGTAAACTACAATTTGGTAAAATGTTTTCTTAAACAGCTACTATTTACCCATTTTCTCCGTTAGTAGTTAACTACCTGCCTTTAAATACTTGAAATCCCCACATCCAGGCCACACC
Source organism: Lyroderma lyra (assembly GCA_004026885.1). Classification (NCBI taxonomy): domain Eukaryota; kingdom Metazoa; phylum Chordata; class Mammalia; order Chiroptera; family Megadermatidae; genus Lyroderma; species Lyroderma lyra. The sequence continues at coordinate 14,467 of PVJL010018034.1, forward strand.
TCAGACTGAGTGAACTACTCAAGGAATGACTTAGGCATCAGTAGCTTTAAAGCGACCCAGGTGATTCCAAAGCTCAGCCAAAGTGGGAGACCCCAGAGACAGATCCCAAAGCAACGTGCACAGGCCATAGGTGTGCATGAGCCTTGGGCAGGACAGGAGGTGGGACACACTGGCAGCCCTGGGCTGATGGCCTCCTCCCATCCCCTCATGTGCCCTTCAAATTCTGGGACTGTTAAAGGCAGCTTCACAGACTGTGAGGGACAGTTCATTCGTTCTGATGAGATGTCATCCCTATAGAACCTCTACTTTCCGCCAGCAGTTAGATCAAAATGGATTTCAGTAGATGTCTGACAGCAAGTCTGCTTTTAAGACTAGATTAAAAACCAGTTACCCAAATGTTGAAATAAATGTCATTATCAGCAAAGAGCTGAGCTTCATTTATCTAACCTAAGGGCGTATTAGAACCATGATACTGAATGTGATGCTCACCCTAAGAGGTGGGGGGGGGCGGGGGGGGGGGAACCTTTACAAGTAGAGAATTAGATTATAAAAACTTCCTCTTTAATCAAGGCTTTTACCATGAAACAGATTTCTTGAATAAAATGGAGTTTACAATACATTGCAACATAAATCACCATACACACAACACCTGGCAGGGAAAAACAAAACAGCAAACAAAAAAACAAAAATGTTTACACAATCCACAGTCTCATCCTCAGATGCTTCCTCCATCTGCCAGGTGTGTTCTGTTGGGTACAGAGCTCACCCAGCTTTCGGGGCCACACTCACTCAGCCGAGGCTGCAGCCCCTGGAGCACTGGTCTGGGGGCTCTGCTTGAGAAGCAAAGCAGACACCAGCACATTCAACAGTGTACTTTAAACATCCTTTAAGTATCAGTGAGAAACAAGAAGGCAACATCATAATGTTATCAGGAAGATGTCAGCGAGTGAGGACAGCTGTGTGGAGCTTGAGGCTGAAAGGTGGCTGTCAGCTTCATTTCTTCGGCTGCTTGGGCAGCGGCCTCCGGAACAGCAAGATGTGAGGTTCTGAAAGTGTGAGTGAAATCTAAGACAAGCTTACCCCGCTCCCTGCACAACCTAGAGGGTACCCCACTCCCAGTTCCCAGCTATCGCCCACTCAGATCTTTAAAACGTAATTAAGATTGAGGCCTGTGGCCTTAGAAGCAGACCCACAAGCCCAGCCAGTCTGCCAAGGACAGAATTGCTAATACCAGTCCTGCTAGGCCTGTATAGCCCCGGGGTGTCCTTTATTAGTTTTGCCTGGCAGCTTGGTGCCTGGTGTCTTACCAAGAAATAGACTTCCCTTGGCTTATGTGGAGCACACCCAAGGATTCTCTTTGTGATGGCGAATCAAGTAGCAGCCATAACCTCTACCAGGGGATATGTAGCTTTAAAAAGAGGGTACCCGCTACCTGAATTAGATATTAAAGGAGGTTTTTCACTGGCAGGTTGTCTTTGAATTTCCCAGATACATGACTCTTATTTTTGGTTACTCCATTTTCTAGGTGGCCGACACGGGGGTAAGAAACCAGTAATCCACCCCCACCTCCCCCTGCTGCTTTTGGTGCTACCATTCCTTCATCCCCTCAGTGACACAGCCCCACACGGCTCTTTCAGCCACTGCACTGACCTGGTTCATGGATCATATAATGGACCCATCCCTGACTCTGCTGGACACCAAGATTCCTCCATTCAGATTCAGACATCAAATGGGTTTTAGGGACCAGCTTGGCTATGTCCTTGGGCAACATGACATGCCTGTAACAGAAACATGGGAAGGGGTGGGGAGATTTGTGTTAGTACTGGGTATAGGCTGTTAGTTAGGCCAGTGGTTGCACACAAAGCTGAGAGGAAAGAACAGAGAAACCGGTTTCTGATGGCAGGGATTTTATATCATATTATGAGGTAGAGGCAGCCAGAAATGAAGGCCAAGTTATGTAAATGCTCACAAAAGTGTATCAGAAAGCTGATGAATAAACCCAAAGTGGATGAGCACCTAAGTTTCAGGTACTGTTGATATGCTGCCTCTTCCGGGGGTTTAGTCTTCTAATTGGTTACCCTAAAGCACTATAATGGGGGCCCCACAGCACACAGTATTAATAATTGAAAGTGGTTTTGAACAGAATTGGTAAGGAAGGGAGAGAAGTGATTTTGTGAAGGCCTCTTACCGAGTGCTGTGTGGAAAAGTCATCACAAAGGGTGAAATGTCAATGTCTTATCCTTTAAAATCTAGCCTGTCTCATTTTCCTGACTCTGAAGGGCTGTGCCATGAGACTTCTTTTGGGAAACTACATGCTTTCCTAACCAAGGATGTCTCCTTTAATGGCAAGGAAATTATTACTCTGAATTGATTTGGGCTAACCTAGATAGACGTCACCATGCTCAATGACAATGTACTAAATGCTCTCTCTGTGCTATTAACAGAGATTTTTTTTTTT
>PVJL010018035.1:0-16885 GCA_004026885.1 Lyroderma lyra
ATGGATGGATGGTGGATGGATGGTGGATGGATGGTGGATGGTGGATGGATGGGGGATGGTGGATGGGTGGATGGGTGGATGGGTGGATGGATGGTGGATGGGTGGATAAGTAGATGAATGCATTTGTTGGGTTCTGGAGGATGGGAGTGGGTAGAAGCTGCTTTCTCTCTACTCAGGCTGTGTCTTCCTTTTGACAATGAGATGGTCTCTGGGGTCATCCCTACCAATCCCAGGGCACCAGTGTTAACCTGAGTTGAATTATCCTACTGTGGAAGTAAGGAATATTGTAATGACCTGATTTACCTCACATGATGCTGTCACCACTGGCCATGGGACCATCACCAAAACAAGACAGTTGGTGCATGTGTGCACTCCTGAAATCCCCTGCCCAGCATGGAAAGTACCAGACTCCTGGGGATTTTTTAAGACGGATTTGATTTTGCCAATGATAAAGAATCACAGTCAAATACAAGTGGTCAGAGGAGAATTTTCAAAGCGGTGGTGGCCAGCTGAATCGACAGCTCCTGTCAGACCCTTCTTCGGTCAGGCCACCATGACCACCCGCCTTGGTGAACAGCCCACTGTCCCAGAGAGGTGCCAATCCCCAACACAGGGCCCAGCTTCGCCGTGCAGGACAGCACTGCCCGCAGAAGCAGGCTGACCAGACGTCCCATTTGGAACAGGACAGAAAACAATGGTCCTGTCCCCTTTCAAACGGTGCATGTGGTCAGCCTAGTCTCGCTGACCATCAGTATCATTTGAAACAGGACAGGGCCGTTGTGTTCTGTCTCATTTAAAATGGGCCGTCTGGTCACCCACACAAGCACAGTCCTTACCAAGTGTCCAGTTCTCACCTGCCCATTGCAGGTGCAGCCGCCTGAGGGGCCGTTCCTACCGGGCTCGATGGCTCGGCAAGGCTACTGGCCTGAGCACTCACTGCACCCCCACTTAGCATCCTTCCCCCACTTCAAGGGGGTCCTCTCCTTGGCCCGAATTCAGGGTCTGCGGTGAGGTCCTCTGCTGACATACCAACACACGGTCATCGGCGAACGTGCGAGGACCCCAGTACGTGGAGCCCCGGGTCACAGTGGGCTCCCCGTTTTGTAAATCTGTATCTACATGCGTACAAGTAAAAATCAGATGGCCACAGATGAAAGTCCCCTGCCAACCCCCCGGGACCTGAACCCACGCAGGCGGCCGCCGAAGTGCGGGTCTCCGTGACGCCCACGCCCTGCAGACTGCCACAGCGGTGGCTGTCCCCGGTCACCCCCGCCTGCTCCCGCCTGCACCCCCACGGGGGGTCACAGGCACACAGCCGCTGATGGGTCCATGCCCAGGTCTCCCGGTGTCCGCGAGGCGGTGCACCCGCCGGCCACGGGCAGCCACGAAGCCCGCGGGAGCCAGGCTGTAGGGACCGCTGTGCCCGGGGCGGCTGGGAAAGGCCTGTGACGGAGCCGCAGGTGAGGCCGCCTATGAGCAGTTGTAAACATTCCCAGAATTCTAGAAAGATCTGGATGTGAGTTGTGCATTCGGGTCCTGAAGCTCTCACCTCACCCCAAAGAAACTGGCACGGGTGACGGCGTGTGTGCTCTGGGCCCGGAGGCGGCATGCGACCTCAGGCAGCCGCCACGCAGCCGGCGCACGGGCCACGCGGCCCCCTGTGCCCTCCCCTCTGCCGGCCCCTCACGCCGGGCGGCGTGGGCCCTCCTGGGGGGGCAGGCGCTTCCCGCTCCCTTCTCTGCCCTTTTCCTGGTGTCTCCAACACGCACACATCACTGTCACAGATGGGAAATGCTACGTGTCCAGCCAGGGCCAACACAGGAGGGGATTGCCCGTCCCCAAGCGACCTCTGTCAGGGTCTTGCCCCATCCCCGGGACGGGACGGGGGTGGTCTCAGCCAGGATGGTGGGGACATCTGGGCCCTGAGCACGCCCTGGTGGTGGCGGTGTGGGACGCTATCTGTTCGCTGCGGGTTCTTAGCTCCTCCAGAGGCTGTCACCACCCCCTCCCCCAGTTGTCACAAAGGAACAAGGCTCCAGACTTTGCCAAATGTCACCTGGGTCGGGGAGGGGGTCAACACCACTGGTCCAGAGAGGTCTAGGACCTCACACATCTGTCCTGGGGCAAAGCCTTGAGCCAGTAGAACTTACTAGAAGGTCTGCTCCCAGACAGAGGCCAAGGCGAGAGTGAGTGGCTGAGGCCCGAGGGTGAATGAGGGTGAATCATGGGGACGGAAGGTTCTGGGACTTTGTGGCCCTTCGCCACGCACACAGGCAGACAGAGGCCCGGGAGTTGGGCTTCACGGGGCAGAGCACGTGCCCAAGAGGGACAGGCTAAGCCACTGGGGGTGGCCCAAGACATTAGACGTTTGTCCCTATTGTCTCATACGTTTTTCTGAAAAAGAAATGACAGTCACAGCTTTCCTGGATGGGAGTTGCATGGCACACAGTTAGCCCCAGCGTGCGACTCGGTGCTCTTTAGTACATTCACCGAGTTGTGCAGCCACCAGCACTACTGATTTGGGCACATTTTCATCGCCCCCAAAAGAAAGCCCGTGCCCACAAGCAGCCACCCCGCGCGCACTCCCCCCGGCCCTGGCAGCCCCCCACCGACTTTCAGTCCCCGTGGACGGCTCACCCCAGACTTCCGCGTGCAGGGACCCATGCAGCCTGTGGCCCGTGTGGCTGGCGCCCCCCCCCCGCCCAGCACCTCCCGCTTCCCCCACGGGGTACCAAGTCTCAGTACTTCGTCCCCTTTCATCCGAGGAGCACTCGGTGACCCGGACGCAGGCCCGCTTGGTCACTCCTTCACCGGCAGGTGGGTGGGTACGCGGGGATTTCCCACCTCGGGCTGGTCACACTGCTAGGCACACGCTTTCGTGAGGACGTAGGCTGCTAGCTGTCCCCGGCACCGACCTCGGGGTGGAGCCGCGGGGCCGCGGGCGTCTAAGCCGTGGACGGCCCGCCACGCTGGTTTCCAAACGGCCGGCACCGTGTCGCGTCCCCTGCAGGGGCGGGCGGCGGCTCCGACCTCTCCACGTTGTCACCAGCGCTGGTTGTCGTCCGTCCCTTACTGTAGCCGTCCCGGCGGCCATGGGGTGGCCTCACAGGTCTGCTTTGCGTCGCCCGGTGACCTGCAGTGGCACGCAGCTCTGGGCGCGCGGGGTGCCCGTGGGAGCGCAGCGAGGGGCCCGGAGCGTGACAGGGACGGGGTGGCAGAGGCCCGGGGGCCGCTGCTCTGGGCCGAAAGGGACAGCATTAGAGGGCTGCGTCGAGGGGCGACACCCTGTTTTCTGAGTGGGGGCCAGGCTGGGTGCACCGCCAGTGCCCCCCAGGCCAGACAGGACGATGACGGCATAACCCAGTGACGTGAGGTTGCCGGGTTGGACGCAGGGCAGGTGCTGACCGGCGGTCAGGCTCCGGGTGTATTTTGTGGGCAGTGTGAGAGGAGGGGGACCCCAAGTTGGGGCCCAGACGACGGAATCGACGGGCTGCCGCTCGATGTGGGGAGACCTTGAGGGGGGGTCAGAAGTTTGGTGGAGGCCCCTGGAGGGCCAGGGGGTGCAAGGAAGCACATGGGAACCGCGCGAGTGGCTCCGGGGGAGGCCGGTGTCCCTCGGAGGCCTGGCTGTGCGCAGTGGCACCGCGGCCGCGGCCGCGCCAGCTCTGAGCAGTGCAAGCCGCAGCGGTGACAGCACCGACGCCTCAGCCACCGCACCGCCCGGGAGCTCCCGGCATTTGTCAATCAACGCAAAACCGGGCGAGGATGTGCCCGGGCCGGCGGCCGCCACACACGTGGGGTTCTGAGCACACGGACGGCGTCGCGCCCGCCAGGCCGCTGGCTGACCCAGGGCCACGCCGGCGCTGAGACGGGCAGAGTTTCGGCTGGAAGCAGCGCAGACAGCATGGGGCTCAGCTCTGCTGGGAACGGGGGGCCCTCTGGGTTTTAGGTGCTGTGTCCCCCACAAGCTACGCTCAAGACGGAAGGCTCAGAACCTGGGAAGGTGACCTCACCTGCAAATGGGGGCTGCGCAGACGTAAGCCCGCCAGTGACGATGCGTGGAGTTAGGGTGGGGTCACCCTGCATTGGCCAACGTGCAGAGGAAATGTGGGACACAGACGCTCCGAGGGGCAGTCCTGTGACCATGGAAGCGGAGCCCGGTTACTTTGCAGGCAGCAGAGACCCAGAGAAAGGCAGGACTGCGGATCGTTCCAGAGAAGAGGGTGTGGGATGCACTCGGGTGACGAACGCCTCAGGTGAGCGGGTGCTCGCGTCCCCGAAGGTTCCCTGAGAAGTCTCTCCCAGCTGCTCAGCCTCCCGGAGAGGACGCAGGGCCACGTGCGCCTGCAGCCAGCCAGCAGAGCCTCCCCCGGGGGACACAGACCTCGCTGGCTCCAGCTCCGTCCGCCTTTTGGGGGTATCTTTGTGGACACACCTCCATAACTAGAGAGCGGTCCATTCAACACCTGCCACCAGGCCGTCTGGGGCCTGGGGTCCGCTCGCAAAGCCAGGGCAAGGCCGGCAGGACCAGAGTGCCCGCCCCCAAGCAGCCCGACAGTCTGGCCGGCCTTGGGTCAGTGTGCCGAGGCTGGGTGGGGAGCTGGGGGGACCCCGGGGGGACCCCCTTCTCACGCGGAGGGGAGCCAGCCAGCCCGACGACCAGGCCGGGGCGGTCCTAGGAGAGGCCGGAGCCAGAGGAGGGGCCTCTGCGTGCGGCGCCCCGGGGATCAGGGGCTCACTGCCTCTGCACGCTGCCGTTCACTGGGGCCCCCGGGTCCCGCTTTTCCGGGCAGCTCCCTCGGCCCCGGCCAGTCCCTGGTTTGCCTCCCACCCACACACGCTGGGTCTCCGTGCGACTCCTCGGGTGTGTCCCTCCTGCCACCAGACTCCCCGGTGAGCTCTTTCCGCATGAGGGCCCGAGTGGCAGAGAACCCCAAGTCCTGGGCCCGAGTGGCAGAGAACCCCAAGTCCTGGGCCTGAGTGGCAGGGAACCCCAAGGTGAGCCCGAGTGGCAGAGAACCCCAAGTCCTGGGCCCGAGTGGCAGAGAACCCCAAGTCCTGGGCCCAGTAGCATATGATGAGCCCTTTCCATCCAGTGTCCCCAGATTCAATGTGTCCCAAGTCCCTTCGTCTTCTGGACCTGCCGTGGCTCCTGGCGGGTTTCCGTGAACAGTCAGCTGACAAGAACCCACAGCCTAGGGAGAGAGGGGCGCCCCGTGTCCCAGGTCACGCAGCTCACGAGCCCCGAATCCAGGGCGCGAACCCGGGCCCTCTGCCCTCCGGGCCGCATGGCACTCCTGACCAGCGCCCCGGCCAGCTGGCCTGCCCGGCCCGGCCAGCGGAACCAGCTGCTAAACGGGCACGTGGCAAAGCGCGCGTTTCCGATTGCGGGGCGCGGCTGTGACTTCGAAGCCGCACGCAGCCGTCCCCGATGTGGCGCGGGCCGGGGGTGGCCGGCCTGCTACGGAGCAGGATCCTGGGACCCCAGCCCCCACCCGCAGGAGCCCCAGGGCCCCCACTCCCTGGAAGGAGCTCAGCCTGTCTCCCGAGGCCGCGGGCAGCGGGCTCCCCGCGGGGAAAGGACCCCGTATCGGTCTCACTGCTTTTCCTCTTGGTGCCTCCCCGGTGAGACGACGTTGGCGTGTCTGGGCCAGCCCACAGGTCGGTAAACGAGGCGGGTTTCTTCCCGGGGGGCTGGGAGGACCGGGGCTCCCGGGAGGGCAGACGCCTGGTCAGTGAGGTCAGCGGCTGGGCAGCAGGGCGCCCGCAGGCCCGTGGGCGCGGTTTGCGGGTGACACGGTACAGCTGGCGAAGGAGGACCCCCAGGGCAGACACAACGGCAGACCCCGGAACCGAGTGCAGAGGTGGGGGTGAGAGGCGGGGACCCAGGGCGGGAAGGGGAGTCGCGGGCATTGGGGTGCTCAAGGGCGTACATCGGCTGGGGCTTGAGTTTGTAATGGGGCTGGGGGCCGAGGGGGACAGATCCGCAGAGGAGGGGAGGCGACCGGTGTGGGAAGCAGGCTCGGCCAGGGCGACATGAAGTCAGTGGAGGACAAGTCACCATGACTCCAGGGCTGGAAGTCTTCCAAGGACGAGGGGCGACCTGGGATCTGTAGATGGCCCCGGCATTGGAAGCACGGTCTGCTGGCTCAAGGTCAGAGCAGGAGGGAAGGTTCTGGAAGATGCACGAGGTGCGAGGAGGGCACCCACACCCCACTGCCAGGCCACCGTGCCGCAGTGGAGCTGGAGGGCGCCGTCCCCGGGGGGCAGCCAGCTGCAGCGCAGGGACCGTGCAGGACAGGCCGCCCCGCCTCGCCTGCTCCGTGAGCCCCCCTCGGCGCCTCAGCCTGGGGGTTTTCGGGCTCAGCGTGTGCACAGGGCGCCGAAGGGGCCCCCGTCAGGACCCCCGCGAGGGCAGGGTCAGCAGATGAAGAGCCCAGCCCCAGCCTTCAGGGACGGGTCTGACGGGCGTTCCGTACGGCTCCCCCAGGGGCGCCCGGCAGGACGGAGCCCCAGTGCCCACCGCGGTCACCTGTCCATGACAGCACGGGTGGCAGCTTTTCTCTCTGTCCCACGGCGCCCCCTTCCTCACCTGGCCTTCCTGGGATCACTTCCAAAATAAACTCCCGGCCCCCCACCAGCCCTCATCTGGGGCTCAGCTTCTGGGGGGAATGGGGGAACCCAAGCCCAGCCGAGGGGGTTGGCGGTGCCCGATGTAAGCTCCAAGGCCACGGGCGGCGTGGGCGAGGCTGAGCACCGGGGCGATCGGAGGAGGAACTCGGGCCCGCGGAACGCCCCGGGGTTCTCACAGGGGTGGGGTGACGGGGGTGGGCGGCTGGGGGGCTGGGCTTGAGCCCCCGGGCACAGCAGGGGGAGGAGGAGTGCCCGGAGATGCTCAGGGCTGCCGGCCAGGGGCTGGCTCCGGGGCTCCGGAGCCTGCGGGCGGCACCCACGGAGGGACCTCCTGCCTCCTCGGTCTCCGGGCCACACCTGAGCGCTCAGGTTCCCCTTGGGCTGGTACAAGGATGAGGTGGAGGCGCCCTTCCCGCACGAGCCCACCCTGCAGCCCGAACAAAGCTCCCCTTTGATGGGCCTTTCCGGGCCTCAGTCGCGTGCCCACGGGACCCGTTCCTGGCCCCCCGTCCAAACGCAAGGTGTCGGTGACCCGACCCAAGGGACAGGCCGCTGTGTTGTCAGCCAGCAGCCCAGCATTGTGGAGGCTCATGAGAGCGCTCAGGGTCCCCCTGGGGGTGCCCGGTGGCCGCCACTCTGCTCTGCGGGCCTACCTGCCCGGCCTGGCCCCGTGGGCACCGGCCTCCACTGGGCACTAACCCAAGGGTGTCACCTGCAACTTCCTAGAGGCCCGAGGTTCCGTGAAGGTGCCTGAGGGACAGCCTGGGGGTGGGGGCGCCAGGCCCCCAATCCCCTCCCTGACTGTCACAGTGGGAGACCCCGTGGCATTTCTTTAAAAAATGACTCTGGCTACAACATGGGTGAGTGTTGGGGACATTGTGCTAAGTAAAATAGGCCAGTCAGTCACCAAAGCCTTGAAGAGGTAGGCCGTGTGCTGTGAACAAAGCAAGGTGTCCCTGGTGCCATGGTCCCTGGTGCCATGGTCCCTGCCGCCTGGTGTAACGGGACAGGCCGGGACGTGGGACAGGGGGACGGGGGCCGCATGCGGAGGAAGGGCAGGTGGGAGCTCTGCGTCTCTGCTCACTTTGAGACTTTGCAGCCATGTGATGGCATCAGCCATTCAAAATCTCCACCTGACAGGTTCTCAAAGCCGACAAACGTGGGGTTGGCTGGATGAACAGAAGGCCCTGCCGCCCTTTCCGAGGTCAGGGCGTGGCCGAGTCCTGTGTGAGGGTCAGAGCCCCAGGCCCTGGCCCAGAGGAAGCGGGGGTGGGGGTGGGGGGCTGGCACAGGTGGGGCCGAGACGCTGCAGGGGTGCAGGAGGGCTCTGTGCCCCGCCAGGACACCTCATGTGTCTGCAGGGACCATGCCCCTCAGTGCACCGGGCCCCCCAGGCTGGAGCCTCCGCCCCCAGGGACGAGACTTCCTCGTCTCCGAGGGAAGAGGTTCTGCTGGAGCATCACTTGACCGGAACCCCCAGAGCCGGTGGAGCCCCCTGCTTAGCCTCCACCACCCAACGAGGGGCTGGCGGCGAGAGAGTGTGGGCTCTACCTCCTTCCGTCTGAGTCTGAGAACAGGGAACCTCACCCTGAGAGGACAGCGTCCGGGGAAGTGGCAGGGAGGCCTGGGGACAGACAGCAGCTGCACCGCAGCAGCTGCTGGGGGAGGGGCAGGCCTCCTGTCCTTCCCGCATTCTGTCCCCCTGAGGAGCCTCTACAAACCCGTGTGGCCGCTCCCTGATGCAGAGCTGTGCAGACATCAGGAAGGAACGAAGGACTCGGGGCTTGCCCCTTCCCCCGCCACTCCTCTCCCCCTTGCACCCCCTGCACACGCACTGCACAGCCCTGTGTTCTCCGGGTGACAGTGCCGGTGCCACCGTGCTCGTGGGACAGCCCTCTGCAGCCCAAGAGGTGAGGAAGAGCCAGGAGCTTGGCATTCCCTTTCCCACCATCTGTAGAGCCCGGGCTTCTGGGGGACGGGACCCGAGACAGCTGAGTGGGGGGACACCCTGCCTCTGTCCCACCACAGCCCCACCAAAACCACAGGGGAAGGAAACCCCGTGACGCGTTCTAACATCTAACCCCTCGCTCCTGCCGAGTGCCACAGCAGGCGGGGGGCCGCTTAGAGGACCACCCACTCCTAACTCGTTTCTCAGGGCCCTGGGTAGATGACGAGTGAGTCACAGAACCCCGTAATCAGTGCTGGGAAAGGCAGGCTGGCCAGGGTCTCAGTTTGGACCAGAACATTCCACTCTCACACTCAGGGAATAATCACCCCAGACAGAATCTCAGAGAACCAACAGGCCGTGAGGAAATTGAGGCCCAGAGGAGCAAAATGACCCCACTGGGGCGTTTAGGGAGTTGGGGGGGACCTGGGTGTCCTGTTGCTTGGTCTGTATGGAAACATGCCGAGGGGATCATTTGGTGGCTGACTGGGACCGAGCCGGAGAGGGGAGGGCTACCTGGGCTCCAGTGGGGATGTGCACAGCGGTCAGCTGGGGGTAGTGGGAAGGGACTGCAGGGTGGGGCGGGAGGCTGGGTCTCCCGATGCCTAGGGAGGAGTGAGGGTGGCTAAGACTGGACCCGCGGGCCTCTCCATGCCTCTGAGCAGAAGACGTTGGGACCACGATTCGCTTTCTCACACATCCCCTCTCCGAGAACAGGACCCTAAATGAGGCAAGGCTCCTGGACCGTCAGGTGTCACCTGCATCTGTCCCTAAAAGCGGGCATGGCCCGCTGGGGCAGCAGGGTGAGTGCCACCTGGGCCCCACTGGCTGCTCGGCAAACGTTCTGGGTGTTTCCTTCCAGTTGTCGGCTCGGCAGTTGAGATTGCTCACAACAGCAGGACAGAGGATGTTTGGACACCCTGAGAGCCCTCTTGAAATTCCAGGGTCCTGAATTTCAAGCTGAGCTCAGTCCTTCTGGTGTTCAAGTTCATTCAATGTTGGCAAAATTCAGCTTCCTGTTTACAAGGGGTGAGCCGGGCGGGGGTGGGGGGTGGGAAAGCCTTGTAGGGGATTCTGAAGGCAGCTTGGACCCCAGCGAGAGCTTGTGAAGCCTGCTGGTGACTTCAGCACAGATGAATCAGAAACACGAGGATTAAGTTTCCCTTGGAAAACGCCCAGGTTTAATAATTAAATGAAAAATAACTTGGCAAATAGATGTGGGTTTTTGCTGAACCCGAAACATTCGAAAAGACTTTCGCCTAATTCCGGCCCTGGGCGCGGCCGCCTCTTTGAAAGGACCGCCTGGGCCGGCGCGCGTGCAGCCCGCAGGGCCCGCTGGTTTACGGCGCCCCCCTCCCCCGACCTCTGCACCTCTCGGAAGCAAGTTCACCCTGACTTACTGCCTCCACTAGGTCGGCCTCTTGATGTACCAGTTCTAGAACTTTAAGAGTAGCCACTGGGGAGGCTAACTCCTGAGGGACGTGAAAGAAATGTTTTGGATGATTCAAGTGCCTTTGAGACTAGAAGAACTTTTGATTTTGATTAACAAAACAGCAAAACAACAACAAAAGAAACACAAAATCGTTGTTGTTGCTCGAGTTGTGTGTTGCTCCTCACCGTCGGGAAGGTTCCGAGAAGGCCTTGAGGGCACAGTCCGAAATATTTCCATTGCTTCCAGGAAATTCCCTGCCAAGATCTGCAGCCAGGAGAGAAAGAGCTGCCCGGGTCCCATTTCTGGGGCAAAGGCAGTGCCATGCTCGCCGCTGGCCCTCAGCCGGGCACTGTGTCCCGTCTTTGCTCAGAACCTCCTTCCCAGAGCTTCTCCTCTTCCTGCTGCCTGAGGGCGACCAGGAGGGTCTGAGCAGTTTCCCACGCTCCTTTGCCACCCCTCCTCTGCACTCAGGGTGTGATCTGGGCCACATCTTGTAAGGCAGGTCTCAGTGAGCCCCCTGGTCACCAGCACTACACACCCAGATTTCTACAAGCATCCACTCAACAGACATGTCATGACCTCCCAAGTGCCAGAGATACCTGGATGTAAGGACACAGCCTGTGCTTGAGCAACTCACAGTGGGGGGACCAACCCCACAGATTGGTGCACACCACTGGAAGAAGTGGTATGTATTCGTTTGTTCATCCATCCATCCATCATTCATTCCTCCACCCACCCATTCATCCATCCATCGTCCATCTAACCATCTATCTATCTACATATCCACATACCCATCCACATATCCATCCATCCACCTACCCATCCACACATCCATCCATTCATTTTTTCATCTATAAGTGTACATCCTCTCCAATAAAACTGAATTTTACTGTATAATAACTTTAAAAATAAAAAATAGAAATGGATGGATATAGTAAACACCAAATTAGACACAGCTGAAAAAAGATTTAATGAAGAAATTATCCAGAATGCAACCCAGAGAAAGTATATGAAAATTTGAAAGAATATATTAACAGGATATGTAATACTTAAAAAGGAAATTCAGAGTCCTAAATATTTAGTAATAGGTGACGTCCAAGTTGAGTTTATCCCAGGAATACAATTCTGGTTTAGAAAATCTATGGATGTGACTTACCATGATAACAGATTAAAAGAGAAAACCCAAATTACTGTTTTAATAAATGTAAAAAGTAAACATTAAAAAATATTTAATATCCAATCATGGCTTTAAAAGTCTTAGCAAAATAGGAATAGAAAGGAACTTCTTTTATCTGATAAACATCATCCTTCAAAAATAGCTACAATAATAATCCTACAGAATGAAGAGACACTGAAAGAATTCCTTTTAAAACCAAGTATCAAACATTTCTATATAACATCAAACTCAAGGGCCTAACCTATGCAATAAGACATGAAAAAGAAATGTCAAGGAAGAAAGGTAGAGAGCATAGTCTCATTAGTTGCCGGTGAAAATATTGTCTACATAGAAAACCCGAAAATAATCTGTGAAAAATTATTAATAAGAGAGTTAAATTAGATGAGTGGATACAAAACTAATATACAAAATTCAACTGCATTTCTACGAAGCAGCCACAGTTAGTTAGAAAAAACAAGTTTTAAAAGATACCATTTGCAATAGCAACAAGAACAAAGAACTAAAATGATATATGCATATATAGAAATAACCTAGGAGTCAATCTAACAAAAATGTATCCTCAGGTAGCATGTTTTTGAATAAGACTCAATATCATAAAGATGTTGGTTCTCCCTGAAATTGTATATAGGTTCAGTGCAGTTTCGATACAAAGAAAAATGATGCTTAAACTCTTCTTTAAGTTACTTCAGTGCAGTTTGATCATTTTTACCATAAATGGGATTATTATGCACTTGCCCTGGGACCTAGGACAAGGCCTAAGTTTCCTCACCTAGGAAAGAAGAGGATGGGAATAGATAATCCCTCGTCCCTTCTGTGCGGAAATCCTAGGGCTTCTCAGGAAGCGGGCAGGTAAGGCACACCTGATACTTCTCTGCTGTAGCCCCCGAAGGAAATGAATGAGGACCTAGGGCGGGAGTGGATCTCAGACTCCACCCCGAAACTTTGATTTCTAACAGGTGGGAAAGGTGAAGCAAATCATGACACGTCCAAACCATTATGTAATCATTGCAAACAGCTTTTAAAGGATTACATAAACATGGAAAATATTTATGACATGTTAAGTGGGGGAAGAAAGAACAGCACTTAGGCTGTAATTACAATTCTAGGTGCAAAGACAGGATTCAGGATGCAAGCTGCCCAAATTCAAGTCCCACCCAAAGACAAGTTTGGGTCAGCCTATGTTTTATTCTTAATTTTAATTGTTGGCCAACATTTAAAAGTCCGGAGATTTCACATAAACGTCCAGATTTCTAGCTTCTCTTAAAAATGTAAAGATGGACCAACACGGCGATGCTTTTGGTCTACAAATCACATGATAAGAAAAAAGATTTTCTAAACTGAGGTAAGTGGTGCCACAGAAAAGGACCCAAACCCGAAAAGACAACATCCTCTGTGCCTCACCTGTCACTGCACATCCTGGAGGTGACAGCTCTGGGCTCTCTCTCCCCCGCGCTCCTCTCAGGTCAGCTTGGATCACTAAGAAAAATCTACTGCTCGGGGAGCAAGAGGCAAGAAGAGCAAATGTACCGAAAGCTTCACCGCTAAGTCTGTGCATCTGTCTAGTCAAAGATTACTAACCTGAGCGGGAAGTGGCTGCGGGCTTTTCAGAGGGCCACGCAGACACACAATGGAGAGGTGAAGGGCGCTTACAGCCCCAGTCGGCCCTTCGTCACCCAGGGGTCATTCACCAGAGAAAGAGCCCGGGGTTGGGGACCGAAGGGACCCTCAAGCCTGCAGCTGCGATGGGCCAGGCAGGCTCCTTGGGTTCCCTTAAAGCACAGTCCTGCTCTCTAGGGCTCGGCCCCCACTACTTGTCCCTATTCTTGGGGGTCTTCCCACATGCACCCCCACAACTTCAGTAAAGAGCCTGTGCACCCCTAAGGGGCTTTCGTCTTCTCAGAATTCCTTCCACATTCTTACGTCCTGACTCTGCTTTTTGCATCGTTCTGTTTTCATGCAGGTGCAATTCACTACCAGAACTACACAGAGGTGATGAATTATTCACTTCACCCTCCCCGGTAACAGCTGGACCCCGTATAGTCACAGCCCGTCCCCCGGCCCAGCCCCTGGCAGCCACTTGTCTGCTTCCCGTGTCCACGGAGCTGCGTGTTCCGAACACTCGTGCAAGTCGAGTCACACCGTGCGGAGGTGCCGAAGACATGGATACGGACTTTAAGGAAGGCGACACGATTGAAACCGTAATACTCAACTAACAACATGACTACAAGCCACATGGGACTTCTGCAGTGACAAGAGGTGCTCAGAGCGGTCCCCATCGGCGCCCAGACACTTCCGATGACGGCGAACTGCTGACCAGGGTGTCCACGGGTGTCACTGCGCGTGCCGTGTCAGGTTCTTCCTGGGGGACCGCAGGGCAGCCGGTTTTCTGCGGGACACCCCATCCTTCAAGGTCTCCACAGGTAGAAGTCATGGGGCGTGAAGTCAGTAGAACGCGGGGGAAACCCGAACAACGTTCTCGCCTTTCAAATCCCACTTCAAGGGGGCCTTGTGCTTGCGCAGCGACAGCCGTGCTTCCGCCATTTTCGGTGACCGTCCTGCCCGTCACGCGGTGACGCTGGCCTTCACCTGATGAACGCCGTCTTTTGGGCGAATGTACGTGTGTACGTTTCCGGCACCTGGTGTGTGTGATCCGATTCTGTCTGCTCAGCAGCAGAGCGTCTCCAAGCTCCATGCACGGAGCGCGTGGCCGTGCTCTGTCCCTGTCTGCGCTGAAGAGCCACCCCCGTCTGAGCACACACGCTCTGTTGACCCGTTGGTCCCGTGACGCACGGGTGGGCTTTTCCCGCTCGGGACCGTGGGGTGCAGCACCGCCATGAACGTGCACAAACGAGTTTCTGTGTGAACAGCTGCCTTCACTTGTTTTGGGTGCCTCCACGGGAGTGGCATTGCTGGGTCAGGTGGCAGTTCTGTGCTTGGATCTGTTGTGATTTTTTCTCTCCAGTTCCCCGAACCTGCAGAGGTGTCTTTTCCAATTAGGTCACATTGAGGGTGCGTTCGGGCTCCACCTGTGCCATTTGGACCTCTCTGGGGGGCCCACAGGAAGCCCGAGGAGGCTGGAGACACCATCCCAAAACAGGAACCCCTTCTGGTGGGGCTGTGGGCTGGTGGGGCAGCTTTGTCAGTTCTGTCCCCTCCCTGGTCCCCTTGCCTTTCCCTGCCGCATGCCCGTAGGGTCAGGTCAGGCCCAGGGAGGGTCTGCCTCCTTGCAGGCCACACTGCCTTCTTGGATCACAGCACTAGACGGCTGCCACCTCCGGTCAGTCAGGGCTTGTCACAGTGCCACCTCTGAGCCGAAAGGGGTTTGATGCACTGGGACTGTCCCCAGTGAAAGCCCGTGTCCTCCTTAGGAGTGCTGTGTGCTCCCTGACCCCCTGACGAGGACTCTGGACGTCACAGGGTCGGAGTGCTGGGGCCTGAGCACACGATTCCTCCGCCGAAGAGTGAGCTCCGTTACAGCAGGAGAGGAAGCAGGGCCGCGGTCGGCCTGCCCCGCCCAGCGGGCAGCCAGCGGACGCCATGCTCACAGTCTACCTCCGGGGCGCCACCAAGGCGTGAGGATTTGACACGCAAAGGGGGACAATGCAACGGGAAAGGGGGCCAGTCGTTCAGTGAGCTCCTGGCTGGAAGTTTGGGCAAACGACCCCCATGCTGGCCAGAAGGACCAAGAAGAGAGTCGCGATCAGCAGTTGCAGGAAGTTTGAAGGGATAAATCGGAAAACACAGAAAATGTCACCCTCGTCAGAAGCACGAGGTCACCAAGCCTTTACTCCGTGGGAGACACTGGGCTGAGAAGAGCTTCGTTGTATCGCTAAGTTTCCTCAAAGGCCCCAGAGGCACTTGTTATTATACAGATGGAGAAACTGAGGCTCGAAGAGGGGAAGCTCCTTGCCCAAGGCCACACGGAGCCCCGCCGCCAGCCCATGGTCACAAGTGACCAGCAGGACGTGTGGTGGTCAGTGTTCAGGACAAACCCGAGTCGGTCATTTGACAGGCTAGTTGGGATCCCAGGTCATCGCAAAGATAGGACGGAGAACCCCAGCGTTTCACAAAGCGTCTGCCTAAAGATCGGGGGGGCCGGAGGTCATGTCCTGAGCCCGTCGGGGACTTTGTGGCGAGGACTCGTTATTTGCCACATACCCAGAGCCCCGAGGGGGGGCCGGCTTCCCGTCTTTGAGGAAGCGTCTGGTTGCCCCCTGCCAGCCTCTGCCTCCTCCCCTGTACAGGCACCTCTCGTGCGTTCAGTCGTAGCCTCCCCGAAAGGTGGACGCGCACGCCAGCTCCCAGTCCCCGTAAACGTGGCCTTGCTCGGAGAAAGGGCCTTTGCAGCTGCCATCAAGTGCAGAATCTTGACTGAGACCATCCTGGCTTGCGGCCTGAGTCCAATGACAAGTGTCGCTATAAGAAGAGGGAAAACACAGAGGGAAGAGACCAGGGTCGACCCGTCCACCAGGCGAGGATGGCCTGGGGCCTCGGGAGGAGCCCGCCCTCGGACACCTGCATGTCCACCTTCTGGCCTCCAGACTCCTACAGAATGGACCTCTGTTGGTTTAAGCCACCAGCAGTGTGGTCACATGTGCCGCCAGTCGCAGAAAAACGCAGCCCTGCCCCGGGACTCAAAGGTTAGCGCGCCCTGGACACGGCACGTGCGAGCAGACGTGTGCGGTGGCTGCCAGGGCGAGCTGGCCCAAACGTCCTGCGGGGCAGCTTGGTGGTCTGTCCAAACAAGACTTAAAAACGAGAAGGAAAGTGGCCACACGTGTGGCTCGCCTGGGGAGGACGCACACCCCCAGACGGGATGGACACACCCCACGCGGTGGCCCAGGCCCAGTTGTTCCCCGGACAGCCTCCACCTCACTCCCAGGGTGCACGAGAGTCTGTGCTGCCCGTGGACGTGACCGAAGTATCACCCTGCCCCTGTGTGTCTGTGGGTTGTGCCCCTTGTGTCCTCTGGGGTTCCTCATACACCTGCAGCCCCTGCCCTAGGGCCAGCTGGGACAGATCTAGCCCTGATATGTTACCACTTCTACTCAGCCACCATGGGTCCCAGCTGGTCACCCTGTCACAAATACACCCCAAGAGGAGAGGCCCAGTGGGGTGAACAAGCCCCACTACCCACACTCAGTTTAGGGCAGAGGGCCCACGTCCCTGGGCCAAAACTTTCTAGGGTGGCAGGGGGTGACTGATGGCAGAGGGGTCTGCTCATGGCTCAGAGCAAACAGAAGTCTCCGAAAACACAGAAGAGATTGCATCCGTACACTATAGATTGATACGTGTGTACGTGATACATTGCTTGTGTGTGCATGTGTATACATTGTGTGTGCACGTGTATACATTTATATGCATGTGTGTGTTGCCGTGTATGCACTGTGTGTGCATGTGTATGCATTTTGCATGTGTGTGTGCATTTATATGCATTGTGTGCACACGTGTATGCATTTTGCATGTGTATGTGTGTGTACATTTATATGCATTGTGTGTGTATATGCATATGCATTGTGTGTGTGCATGTGTATGCATTGTGCGTGCGTGCGTGTGTGTGTGTGGATGCATGTGTGTGTGTACAATTATACTCATTGTGTGTGTGTGTACAATTATACGCATTGTGTGTGTGTGTGTACAATTATACGCATTGCGTGTGTGTGTGTACAATTATATGCATTGTGTGTGTATGCGTGCG
>PVJL010018036.1:0-16905 GCA_004026885.1 Lyroderma lyra
GTGCCCACCAGCCTGCACGAAGACGGCCACCCTGTGTCGGCCAGCAGCCGGCAGGCCACCACGCCGGCCGCGTCCGACCCCAGGGATCGGCAGAGAACCCCCCGCCGTGCTCAGAAATTGTGTTTTATCCAAAGTACGTGTTCATTTCCTTTGTTCCCTCAATTGCTTCTTTATTCTTCTAATTGTTTTTGACAGGAATACTAGTGACATTAGGGTGATGCCAAAATGTTGGCAAAGCTCATTATCCCCAAATGGACTCTTCTGAAACAAAAATCAGTGTTCAGATTGCTAATAAAATGCCCATTGAACCTTGTGAAAACTTGGACAACATGAAAGGTCTATCATCAGCCTCTGCTTTCTTTGCATCTTTAAAAAAAATTGGAACCATCTGTGCATTCCCCTTCCTGTTTGAGGCCCCTCTCTTAGGACCCCAGAGCTGGGTTAGTTTATTTCCTCATGGAATCAAAGTCTAGGCTAAAGAGAGAACCGGAAACACATTGGCCCCTTGATACGAGGTCTCGAGAATTGCCTAAAATGCTACCTTTCTTGGAGGGGTTCACTTTTGATCCTGATTTACAAGAGGATGTGCAGGCGAGTTGGACACAAATGGAGTATTTGTTATGTACCCGTGTGTACCAAGGGGGGCACTCGACAATAAAGAGCACGACAGAGCCCTGTTTTAAAAAGCTGCCCGCTCGGCAGTGAAAAATGTAAACCCATGCAGGTCACACGGTGACCTTTAGCATCAAAGCTTTAAGAGCCATCGTGTCCGGTCAGCCATGTCGCTTGCTTTCTTACCCCTCCGGGTCTGTTGAGTCCACGCTGCCTCGGATCCGTCAAGCCAGATGAACAGGTGTCTTGTGACCCAGCCATTGTCAGTCGAAAAGTCGACTACAGTTGGCCAAAAGGTATTTAGGGTCTTGGGCCCGTTCCCGTTTCAAGTTGTCCCACTTTCCGACCTTTTGTTCTGTTAGCCCGCTGGTTGACGAGCCCATGGGTCTTTGAACTTGATGTCAGCATGTGGGAGTCCTGCTCCCTGCCCCTGGACTCCGGGGAACCCTTCGGGGGCGTCACTGGGAACCCTCGTATGTCCTCCGCTGCCACCTTCCCGGCTCTGCCTGCCGTGTCTGCCCCTGGAGTTCCAGCGATGGGCCCATGGGAATAGCTGCAGCTTGCAGGATCGCTCAGAGGGGACGGGTGGCGTCCATCGCAGAGGCTAGTAACAGGGCGCAGCTTCTTCTCGGTTCAGTGTGTCATAAACAATATGCTGAGTGTCCCCAAGGAAGTCATTTCAATTCGGGGAACTGGGGTCTAAGGCAGGTCTAAGGGACAACATAGGCCACCATCAGCCAACGGTACCAGTCAGCTCAGTGACTTCTGCTGAACGCGTACCACACGCACCCCCCCCCCCCCGGAAAACCTAGGTGTGTGGCCATCTTCCTGCTCTCTTCTGAGGCCACGACAGTCAGGCTGTGTCGTTCTGTCCTGTAGCTCTGGAATATAATGACAAGCTTCAGTCAATTGTATGTAAAGCTAATGCGGTCATCAAAACGGCCGCACGAGAGGAGCCCCCGGAGACCGCCCCTGGAGGGCACCACGAATTACGTGTCAGGGCCAAAATAGTCTCCGAGACACGAGAGGTGCACGGACTAGTCGTGTTCCCCTGAGACCCGTGTGCTCAGTCCCAGGACAGTGTTGGGAGACGGGGCCTGTGGTGAATCATTAGGTGCAGGTGAGACCATGAACACGGGGTCCCCGTGAGAGGATTAGTGTCCTTAGAAGAAACATTAGAGAGCTTACCTCCCTTCTTGCCTATTCCCTATCCGTGTGTGTGTGCATGTGTGTGTGTGTGTGTACATGTGTGTGCATGTGTGTGAGCATGTGTGCATGCATATGTGAGCGTGTGGGACCGTGTGTGCGTGTGTGTGTGTGAGCATGTGTGCATGCATATGTGAGCGTGTGGGACCGTGTGTGCGTGTGTGTGTGTGAGCATGTGTGTGTGCACATGTGGTGTCTCTGTGTGTGCATGTGTGTTAGCATGCACATGTGTGTGGTGTGTGCATGTGAGCGTGTACGTGCGCATGTGAGTGTGTGGGACCATGTGTATATGTGTGTGCATGTGTGAGCATGTGTGTATGCACATGTGGTATCTCTGTGTGCGCATGTGTGTGTGTGAGGTCACACGTGTGTGAGTACATGCGTGCATGTACATGTGTGTGTGAGCATGTGCATATGTGTGTTAGCATGTGAGTGTGTGGTGTGTGCACATGTGTGTGTACGTGTGTGAGTGCCCGTACCTGTGTGTCAGCACGTGTATGTGTGTGTGTACGCACAGAGGAAAGCCGTAGGAAGACATAACAAGAAGGTGGCCATGCACAGGCCAGAACTAGGGCCCTCACCAGGAACCAAATTCGCCAGCACCTTGGTCTTGGATGTCCCAGCCTCCAGAACGGTGAGAAATACATTTCTGCGGCTTGAGCCACCCAGTCTGTGATGTTTTGTTGTAACAGCCTGACCTGATGAACACGGAAGACGAAGAGAATTTTATCTACGACAAGTCTGACTGGGTATTCAACAGTCTCACTTCTTAGAATTCTGTGAAAATAAAGCCCTTGGTTGTTCTTTTGCTTCAGAATTTCTTATTTGAGAACCCGTGTAGCTATTCTCAGTCGGATTTCATTGCATTCATTCATCACCTGTCCTTAATGAAAACGAAATTTAAGTAAGTGAATGGTGAGATGGATCAAATTACCCCCCAGAGCTTGGGGGCTGTTTCATGTTCCCCAAATGGTGGATAAGTGCCTGAACATTTGTATACAAATTGAGCAAACATGCAAATCAGTAATCTGAGACTAAAAAGACACAGAAATGATCTTGGCAATTGCATTTAAGAAAAGAAAAAGACAGTATCGTGTTGATAGACACAAAAGAACTTTGATGAAAGCAGCTGTTAAATTGTTAATTTAACATAAAGATGGAGCTGATGATTCAGAAATGATCAACTAGGTTGCAGATACCATGAGCTCTGAATAGTCGCCTGTGCAGCACCCAGCCCCACCCCTGCTATAATTTGGGGTTGCATTCCATGTGCATTAACAGAACTGTTAATAAATCACACGAGCAAGAAATGAGGGATTGAGAGTCTCCAGGTGCTTGATAATGTCTCAGACAGCCTCAGCACATGTCCCATGGGGGTCGTGGGAGTTCACGAGCGTGACTTGGAGATTACCCACCACGGGGCTCTGGCTGTAGCCTAATTCCCTTCTGTAGGAGAAAGTCACATCGTGATGATGATTTCTTTTGCCTAACCTTTAGGACTTGCTCAAACCCTTTGCAGACATTAGGTAGCTGGACCCACTGGTCAACTCTCAGCTCCTCCCGCTGACATTTTCTCTTCATTCCACACACACACACTCCCCACCAAGAAGGGGGATTAGCTGCCAGTGGAATGGTAAAGAAACTGGTCACGAGAAGTGGGCTTCTCTGCCCCCCACGCCTAATGCAGAAGTCAAAGGGCCATGCTTCGTGTGCGCATTGAGGATGGGTGAGCTGGGTCTGTGTAAGAACATCATCAACCCGACTCTCGGCACCCTGTAGCAGCTGACTGATTGGGCATCAGAAGTCAAAGGGCTTGTCAGAACCAACCTTACAAAGCAGGTATAGGAGAGCTGCAGACAGGGGACATGGGGCATCCCGGAGGGCAGTCAGGAGCCCTGGGGGCCTTTGAGACCACACTGATGCACCTCAGTGCACTGGGAACAGAACATCCATGAGCAAAGGTGCCCTGACCTTCCCACTCATGCGATCCGACCGTCACAGAGATGCCCTTTCGTCTTGCCCACCGCCCTGTCAATGGAAAGTCCTCCTCTTCCTTATCCATTTCTAAATAATGGGAACCCAGGTCCTTCTACAGGAAGGTTTCCCACTGGGCTTTACAGTCCTTTGCAAATAATTGAGAAATGAGAGCACCCTGTACATCACCAAAAATGTGAGATACGTGAATCAACGCTCCTGACAACATGACTGCAGACTGAGCTTCCCACCCAAGAAAGGGACAACCCGTGGCATTAGCACAGGCTCCGCCCGCCTGTGGACAGAAAGGGCTGTGGTCCTGGTGCTGTGACCTTTAGGGAATAATGGGGGAGAGGAGGACAGAGTTCAACTCTGAAGACATCTCATCGGGCAGAGAGATGATTGGGAAGGAGTTGTCAGGGGCCCGGGATTCAGGAGCAAACTGCTAGTCTCATGTCCCTAAACCTTAATACCCTCACGTGTAGAGTGAGGGCAACCCCAGCCTTTACACTGTAAGGTGGTTGTGAGGATTAGACAGTACCTGTAAAATGCCCATTGCAAAATAAACATCCCAAAATTATTTGCATACATATATTGGCATATTCCCATACTTGGTGCCCCCCTTATTATATAAATAAAATAGCGGCAAAGATAAGGTAGGATTTCTATTACAAATGATGCGATGCTTAAAGTAGCCGAATCCGTGCGGATGGTATTATTAGCACGAGCAGAAGAACCGTATTAGAGAAACAGCAGTGGTTGTATGTACTTTAGCTAATCGACACGTCCAAGGTCGATTTCCACTCATTAAGGTGTCGTTCACGGATGTGCACGAGAGCGTGCTCAGAGACGAGCGACCAGGAGAATTTAATTCAGCAGGAAGACGGAGAAACTGGTGGCGAGTTTAAGGGCATAGAAAAATACTCCGATGCCTAATAGAAGTGTCGTCAAGCGGGCGGTGGTCGCTCGCTGTCAGTGGCTTGGCGCAGCGAATGACCCGCGGGAGAAGCCGGGGAGCAGACGTCACCTCTGAGCGGGACCCGCGTTTCTCAGACTTGAGAAAACGCGAGACGATGCAGGACGCTTGGCAGGTGGGAAACCTGCTGGTCCTCACTCTACTGCACAAACGCCGCCAGAGGCGTTTTCTTCTCAAAGCTCCAACGTGGCTACTGTAAGGATTCAAGCAGCCCAGGATGTTGTTTCTGCTCGTAGGAGACGTGAGCGGGTGGGCCGCGCGGGAGGGAAACCAGGTCCGGACACAGTGCCGCGGCGGGGAGAGAAACACGTCGCTGGGCACGCACAGAAAGGGCACGTTTCCCAGCTCCCCACAACAGTCTCCCAAGTTTGGGTGAGAAAATAAAATGCCCCAAGTGGGATAGAAAGAGATAAATGCTGAAGTTAGATGCACGAAGGAGACTCAGCGATGGACGAGACAGAAGCAAGGTGTCAGGCACTCTTCGTTGTGAGAATGTCTTTTAAAGGGTGAACTTAGGGGTAATGAGCTGAAAAACGTCACGTACGAAAATGATCTCGTTAGGGGCAGCCCGTGCGGGTGGTGCAGCCGGAAAAGACCGTTCGGCTCGCTAGTAACACACCATGAAGTTCCTGGCGACTTTGTAGGCGACACCAGGGGAATGTTAAGAAAATCAGGCGTTTAAGTAGCTCTGGGGCACGAGTCTCCCTTCTTCACCCTTAAGTGCCCGAGTCTTACCAAGCACAATGGTGAGTAACCACCGTCCTGGGTAGTCGCAGCCTGCTGTCCAGCACTCACGGGCCAGCCACACTCCTGCCCACGGGCATCAAGTTCAAGGACTTGGACCAAGTCAACGTCACCACAGAGGCTCTTGCTGCATGAAGGCTTCACAGAGGGAGCCTACCCACCCGGAGGGCGGTCTGACCCAGCAGCCAGCCCGGAAGGCGGTCCGACCCACCTGCCCGCGCGGAGGGCGGTCCCACCCAGCTGCCCGCGCGGAGGGCGGTCCGAATAGGTCAGTGGGCCGCCCTCAGGACCGTCCTGGGACGCTCTCTTTTCAGAACATGTTGCTCAGTTCCAATCCCCTGGCTCCCCCCGAGGGAAGCCACATATCCCAGCACTTAAAGTCAAATTAGTTTGCACGTACTGTTAGCCATTACAGGGGAGCCGGTGACATAGTGACGTAATATTACAGACACTTTCCAAACCTTTAAAATTCTCCTGTTAAGTTTGATCTCTATTCTGACAAACCCATAAAACCCCAGATGATCTTTCTATCGAATGTTTTCAGTGGACCAGGATTTGCAGGGACCGGGAAGACTCTCGCAGACACTTCCCGCCTGTGGGACATTCTAACGAGGAAACCGGCGTGTCTCCACGGGACGTAACGGAGATCGCTCGGGGCACCGGAGCTGCTACCTGACCTGACGGTGTCTCAATCCTGTGGGACACACAACAGAAAGCTTCCTGAGAGACGGTGCGCGTACACTAATTTATGGGGGGAAATCAGCAAAACTTTAAAAGGAAAAAGAACAGAACGGGCGAAGGCCAAGTCTAGCGACTCTCTTCTCCTGTCACAGCTTAGCACAACTGACAACTCAGACCATGCATTGCACAAGTCATTGCTCACTGAGACCTGAATTCCCTCGCAGTTGGTGCAAATCTCCCAGGAAGACAAGACACAGTGGTTTTGTCACTTGGTCACATCCAGAGGAGGAGTCCGTCCGGGCTCAGTCAAGAATGAACGGAGCGGTGCCCGAAAGTGGGGGCGGGCATCCATCACGCAGGTGCAGGCCGACGTGCATCTCCTGCTTTTGTTCAGGGGAGAACGGGGGGAGAGCTGAGATGCAATGACATCCTTTTATATTTAGAATGCTTGTTAATGGCCTCAGTGTGTGCAGAAGTCAGGAGAAGAGACTAGAAAGGAATTAAGAAGGGACACAGTGGAGAGCATTGTGACTTATCAGTGTAGATTTTTCAGTTGTAACGAATATGCTACTGTGGCAGGAAGTGCTGCTAATGGGGGGCTGTGCATGTGGGGGAGCAAGAGCTCAAAGGGAAATCACTGTAAAAGGAAATACTTCCTGTAGTGGCTGCACCGATTTACATTCCCACCAGCCGTGTGTGGAGGTTCTGCAAAAAATTGAGAATAGATCCACCACGTGACCCAGCAACTCCCGTCCTAAGGACTCGCCTGGAGACTATGGTCTATAAACGCTAATCTAGAAAGACGTGCCTCTACCTGCACTGCAGCATTACTCACAATAGCTAAGACATGGGAGCAGCCCAGGGGTCCTTCGATGGGTGGTCGGATGAAGAGGCTGTGGTACATCTACGTGACGGAATACTACTCGGCCGTAAAAAAGATGGAATACTTCCACTTGTGACAACATGGGCGGAGCTTGTGAGTACCGAGCTAAGTGAAATAAGTCAGACAGACAAGGGCAAGAATGGTATGATTTCACCATTAGGTGGGATATGAAACAGAAAGCAACAAAGGAACTAACAAAACAAACAAAAGAACCGGTGGATACCGACACGGAAGGTGGCTACCAGAGGGGACAGGCTGGGGGGAATCCAGAGGGTCCGAGGGTCAGATACACGGTGGTGGAAGGAAACCAGGCCCTGGGGAATGAGCCCACCGTGGAGCGTGCGGATCTCACAAGACCACGTGGTCCGCCTGATGTTTATGTAAGTCATCGGCCAATGTTACGCCGATAAATTTAATAAAAAGGTAACGAATGAAATCTTTTGGAAATAGTGCCTTTCGGAAATTAAAAGAAAATGACATGAAGCATACCAGAATCTGCCCTCGGGCTTTGGGCTCAGAGTCTGCACGCTGTCCTCCCGGACCGCTGCTGGGGCCCTGGTCTCTCAGGGCGGGCGACAGCGGAGCACCGACTGCCCCTGGGCTGCTGGGGCCCTGGTCTCTCAGGGCGGGCGACAGCGCAGCACCGACTGCCCCTGGGCTGCTGGGGCCCTGGTCTCTCAGGGCGGGCAACAGCGGAGCACCGACTGCCCCTGGGCTATGGCCAGGCTCGGCACCCGGCATTCCGCTGCCCTCTGTGAAGGTCCTTCCCTTCCCCACTGCTTTCTTGCTACCCCCTCTCACTCTGTCTACTTGCAGCGCCAGACCTAACTGGGCACTGTGGGAAGAGCAGAAGGTCTTTTCCGGTACGTACTCTGGTCTTCTGCTCACACAATGTCCACAAACTCAGAAATGCGAGTGTGGAGCTCCGGGCCTCGGAGCGCCTCGGGCGGTAGGTCTAAAGATCTATTGAATAATTGACCCAAGGTTAATAACCCTGGTTGAATCCTCGTGTTCCATGTTTAATAGTCTTCTCTCTAAAAGGGGGCGGGGGGGACAGCGAAGCGAACCGCATTGCCTTTTGGTGTAAGATTGAAAAAGGCGTTCTGTTGTTTTGCTTTGTTTTGCTTTTTGACATCTGGGCCATGACTCACAGTGGTTCTTGACCTTGGCCACCCATCAGAATTATCAAGGAGATTCCAAACTACAATCGAATCTGAGGACCGATTTAGAGAAAGGAAGACAGAATGAAGCTGGGGAAAGCTCTAAATATCGGTAGCAGTCAGTCGGTCGGGTGAATCCCAAATGTGAAGTCCAAACTTTCACCTCTGTGTTCTTAGTTTTCCAAAGGCTTCCATGTTTATCCGTAAGAGTCTGCTTTGACCACAAAGGGGCATTCGCACTGCCCCAAAGGACTACCCTCATGCAAAGTGGTGATACTGGGTGTGAAGCCGGAGGTCTGAGGAGGGAGGACCCTAGCTTGGATCAACAATAACGCTGACCCCGAGGTTTTCTGAGGGCTCAGAAGACTGGTAGAAACGCTGCCTTGTTGAGAACAAATAATGTAGAATACAAGAGAATAGGATAAGCAAATTTTAAAATTTTAAACTAAAATTAATTCAAATCAAATCAAATCAATTATCCAATCAAATCCAGTCCCTGACAGCTGTCCCCAGGCCCGCGATTCCGGGAGCGAGACGTTCCTGCTCCGGCCACACGGTGGCAGAGGGGCTTTGCGTGCCGCCCTCCCCGAGGTCCCAGGTGTCATTGGCCTTCGCAGCCGGAAGCTCACTGAAAATCCCGGGAGGCCCTCAGCAAATCGGATCCCGGAGAACTGTAGGCCACACAGGGACCCGGCCAGTTTACGGTGCAAAGCAGCAGGGACAGTGAGAAGGGCCGGTCTGAGCGTCTCACGCCGAGGGCCCGGATGCCTTGGGATGGCAGGAAGGGTGCCCCGGGGTCAGGCGGTGGGCTCAGTCTCAGGACTGAGGTGCAGTTGAGGAGACAAAGCCCTCACCCATCAGTCCTCTTTACTTTAGAACATAACGACCCTATTAAGTCGACCTAAGCTTCTGTAATCCTGTGAGGTCCATGGAAGAGGAGGCGGCCTCCTAACTACCGCGGCTGAAGCTCTGCACGTCCCGGGCACAGGCAGAAGGCAGGTTAGTCAGGTTGTGCCTGAAGAGACGGAGCACGGGGAGTGCTCCCGAAGGGGAAAGAATGGGGACACCATTCGACTTGCCTCAGGTCAAGTGGGCCTGGGGCGTACTAAGACGAGAATAAATTCCGACCCAGGGTACACCTGGGTTCAGAGCCCTACTTTGTCACCTACCTAGACTTGGAACGAGTTGCCTGCGGACTCTGACGACTGCATTTAGTGTTAGAATAAGGGCGAGTGTGTGTCGTAACGCCCGCATCTCGGAATGGTGGTGGAGACGGAAGAAAACAGACGTAAAGTACGTACTAGGTAGTAGGCGCCCCAAGACCGTCGGGCGCCTCCTCTCCAAGATTTCAACCTGAGAAATGAGTTCTGTGCTGCTGAACAACCAGCCTGGACGTGGAGGACAGAGCCACCCCGAATAGGCCGGGGACCTGAAAGTGGACTTCCAGACGGTGGGAGTCCCTGAGTGCCCCTCGCCAGTACCCTGAGAAGCGTGGGAGGGGGGTTCACAAACCCGTCAGAGTGAGTGTCCTGTGAGCGCTGTGGGGTAGGGACACTGTGAGAAATCGTGGCGTCCCAGAATTAGCAGAGACGTAACCTGCATCTGTGCGACCCAAAGTCCACTTTCGTCCTCAGATGGGAGAGATGACCGGGCCTGTCCGAAGGAGACATGCTGGGTGGCCACTGTGAACAATGTACCTTTGCTATTTCCACCCCGTGGGACGTTGGAGAATTGGGAGACTCCTGCGTAATTGGTCACGTGGACGTACCAGCGACCCCTATAATGCCGCTTTGCTATTGGCTTACACTTGTGCCCGCCACGGTGCTACTAAGTAGATACTGTCACAGACTGTCCACCTACCTATTCAGCACTTTGGGTGGCCAGCCCTAGGACCTGGTCATGGATGCTCAGTGAGGAAGGAAGACGGAGGACTTCACCTAACAAATGTCCTCCGGGTGGGACGTGCAGCTGATGTTTCCGGGAAGGTGTCCGAGCACCGTCAGGGCTGGGTGTGCCTTCCCGGCCCAGGCTTGTGGAAGAGTGGTATCCAGCTCTGGAAGGGCCCAGGGGCACCCTTAGACCAAAGATGGACGTTAGGGCCCCGGGGCCACGTATCTGTCACTCACTCACTGGGTCACCGCAGGAAACGCCCACCCGCGTGGGCGCGGCCCTGGGACCCCGGCGTCCGCACATGCCGACCGGCACCCTCGGCCGACCGGGCCGGGCTCAGCGTTGTTCGGGGCCGGGGACCGAGGTCTGGCCGAGGGGGGGCCTGTCGGCTGCCATTTGAAAGGCGGATGAAGACGACATCGTCCAAGAATGAGGGGGGACACTCAGGCCCGGGGCGAGGGTGCTCTCCATTTTCATGGGGTCGGTCCAGACATGCTTGCTCCAATACCGCGTCCACCCCTCGTTACCTCGGCCCCGCATCTGTAAACGCAGGTGACCAGGGCCACCGCAGGACGTCCGGGGCCGCTGAGGCAAGTGCGTTTGCCCGGGGCGCGTCTGGCTGCCGTCGGCGCTCGGCGTTGGCGACCGCTGTCACCTGGCTGGCCAGCTCCTGGTCACCCCGCACCCACCTCCCCGTCGACACCAGCCCTCTTGTCCAGCTTCTCACAGAAGCGACACGCTGGTCACACTTCGCTGAGGGCACGCCTGTGGAGGTGCACCCCCCGAGTGACCCCAGTGATCAGCCACGTGCCTGGACGGCGGTGTTCCACGTTACAGCCGTGGGGACTCACGCGGACTGGAGGGGACATTCATGGTGGCACTTTCCTCCTGGCCTTTCATCCCCTAAATGGTGCCCAAGAGCTCCCCAGAGGCCGGGCAGGGGGCTGTGTCCGGGAGGGTGGGGCGTCCGCGGCCTGGTGGGTCCGCACCAGGCTCCTGCGTGCCGGCCGGACTGGAATGACCTCAGTGACAGTCACACTGATTTCAGGTGACCACACCCACCGAACCCAGGGCAGACGGGGTGGGGGGCGCCGCTTCCTCCAGCCCCACTCCCAGACCCTGAGAGTGAAAGCTGGCGGCCCCTCCCCCGGCGCCCCCGCCCCTCCTCCCTGCCGGCACCCGCCGGTTCTGACAGGTCAGCTGGAGGCCGTTAAGCCTGGTGGTCAGGGACTGCATTAGCGCCCGCGCCGGGGGGAGGGCCGCCTGGGCAGCTGCCTTGGCGAGACCCAGCCGCCTCCCCCCTGCCGTGAAGCCCCCGGGGGAGAACTGGGGCTCCGAACATGGGAACCAGGAGAAAGGGGACCCCGCGTGCTCCTCCCTGGTGTGGTGCAGAAGGACGCCCGCTGCCAGGGCCTCCGCTTCCGCAGCAAAGGCCACTCGCTCCCGCGTGCTGAGCGCCCTGGAGCTTGTCACGCGGCTGGACGGCCCCTCGTTGCCGTGGCAGGAAACCTGGGGGGCTCCGGGGGGTCCGTATTCCCGCAGGCCCCACGCGGCCCTGGCTCACTGGGCTGGTCCAGCGCCCGGAGGGCTCCTGGCCGTGTCGCCGTGTCCTCGCCGCGTCACCATGTCCTCGCCGCGTCACCGTGTCATCGCCGTGTTGCCGTGTCCTCCTCACCGTGACTCCGTGTCCTCGCCGCGTCACCGTGTCATCGCCGTGTTGCCGTGTCCTCCTCACCGTGACTCCGTGTCCTCGCCGTGTCACCGTGCCCTCGCCCTGCTGCGCTCCGCTGTCTGACGTCCTCTTCGCTGGGGTTTTCCAGTTCTCAGCGCCGTGCCCGGGGGGGTGGGGGGCGGTCCGGGGAGTCCCGGCCATGGGCTGCGACACAGAGGCGCTTGCGGCTGGGGTTCCCCGACAGCCCTCGTACTCAAACACGGTTATTCCCGCCATCACGTCCCTGCTGTTCAGACGTCGGTGTCATCGCACTGTCCTGCGGACCCCCCTTGCGATCCGGGGCGTGGTGGGTGGCACAGCTCCTCCTGCCACACCGGCACGAGAACCCGGTCTCCTGGGCCGTCACTCGCCCCCTCTCGTCTGAGGGCAGTGATGGAAGCAGGGACCCCGCCATAAGGCAGCTCTGAGAGGGACACGGGGGAGGGAGGTCCCACGCATTTCGGCAAACTCAGCCATTTCCCGAGGGGCGTGAGGGGGTCGTGCCGTGCGCCCCCTCCAGCCGCTCCCAAGTGTTCCCTGAGCCCCCGCCCGTCCCGTTCCCGGCAGGGCTCCTCCGCTGCCGTCCTCACCCACCCACGTGGCTTCCACGAGCCCCACGCAGCCCTCTGCTACCACTCAGAGGTGACCCACGCAGTCCGTGACCCCTCTGAGCCGCTCAGGAGACTGGACTGCGTACTCCTGCTACCCACAGATGTTTCCAAGCGTCGGCTCTTCCTTCGCCCTTTGCTGCTCCTCCCCCGGCTCCCCTGCTCTGCTCAGCCTTTGCCAGACTTCCACCGACCCCCGTGTGCTGGTCAATTCTGTGGGGCGCTCTGAGAAGCCAGGCAGGTGCCTGCAGGGACATGGCCGGTGG
This sequence comes from Lyroderma lyra, assembly GCA_004026885.1. Classification (NCBI taxonomy): domain Eukaryota; kingdom Metazoa; phylum Chordata; class Mammalia; order Chiroptera; family Megadermatidae; genus Lyroderma; species Lyroderma lyra. Next base: position 12,712 of record PVJL010018036.1, read on the forward strand.
AGGCAGGACAGGGCCATTCGTGGTAGGAGACGACCACAAGTGGCTGGGAGATGGGCACAGCCCTAGCAGCTGTCGGGCTGTCCCCTCTGCTCCAACAGGCTTCGGTCATCGTGCAGGTTTTGCATTAAAATTGAGCAGAATGTAAAATTCAGCCCCCTCGTCCTGTGGGCGACACCAGGCTAGCAGCTACAGCCCCGGACAGTTCGGATCTCAGAGATGGCCTCGTCGCCAGGAGTCCCAGGACAGCGCTGCTCTGTAGAGCCTGTCCAGGTAGCACCATTTTGGGGGCACCGGGCCCTGGTCGCATGGAATAGCTAAGGCGCGGTGTTGAGACACCTGGGGCTACAGCCCACAGACGGGGCAGGGTGGGGTGCATGCAGACAGTGCTGGGAAAGTGCTGGAACCGGAAAAGCAGCTTGTAGAAGTCGGAGCTGGTCTGCAAACCAGCCTGGTTCTGTTGGGGGGGGGGGGTGTGTGTCAGCGGGAGGCATGCACGCATCAGAAGGTTGCGTTGATGGAGCTGTGTCCCCCGCAGTGGGTGCTCACACAAGCGGAGGCTGAGTCCAAGGGTTTCGGTGTGCACCACGCGCCGATCTCCTGAGCGCTGCGGGTGTGCACGCGCTAAAATCAGCCCTTTGGACCCAGGCAGCAGGCCGTGCGCCGCCTCGGGGCCCGGATTCGAGGACCGCCGGCGTGGGTCCCGTCACCGCCAGGAGCCACCGCGGGTCCGGGGGGCCTGGAGGCTCATTTCCGGCCCTCCGTTGCCATTCTCTACTTGGACGTGTTTGGACGGTTCGGTTGGTTTATTCCTCTGTCCATTCTCTGATTCGCCCCGTACGTAAGGCCTGCCCGTCGAGCTTCCTGCGGACGCGGAGCAGGGCGCAGGCTCTGCCGTTCAGGGGGGCTCGTCCCCACCCCCGACACGGGGCCTCGGTTTGCTCCCCACTTCCTACCTGGTGTCACAGCTGGGTTCCTGAGAATACCTGATATTTTAAACAGTGCATTGATTGTTTATTCTGAATATTGTTGTTTTATTAGTGCTTCTATTTATTGATGCCTACCTTGTCTCTTTTACTATATATTACTATTTCTGCAAAATAAATGCACAGTTTACAATATTCATGGTTCTTAAAAAAGACAATAAAATAAGGAAAATACAGGTAAAGCATTGACTCCAAAATGATATTTTATTGTTTTCTAACGTTTTTAACGTATTTTTATAATAAATATTCGATTATCCATAATTATTTTTACATGTTTTAGTTTTGCTTATACTGTTGCATATACATTTAAAAAATTATTTAGGGGTGTTTTTATGTCACTAGCAACTAGACTTTTTAGGAGACCATCTTCTGAACATAGATGGGCTGTCATTTGCATATAGAAAAGGCAATGTGACAGAGAATATCAATAATGAGGGGGTTTTTTTTGTTTGTTTTCTACAAATCTGCAAAACAGTTTCCTAGCTCTCTTGCTGAAGATTTAAGGAGTTGAGATGGTTAATGAGAAGTGCTCTATATGCCATGCCTTATTATCAAAATATGTCATGTTCAGATGTGGGAATCGTTTTGTGATTAAATTACATTTTGTTCAGAGTGAAGCACCATTGATAATGATGACCTTATCATAAAGTAAAAAAAAAACAAAACAAAACAAAAAAGCCCCAGAAAACGAAAAAAGCAGACTTGCAAATCTTTTATACAGAATATTTGGGTTAATAGGTTTTTCTTTTAAAGTCAAATTCAAGCTAGCTGTAGAATAGCCCTAAAACTGTCAAGGGGATATTTTTCCCATTTAATTTCTAATCAATTTGGATCTAATCAGAGGAATGTTAAATGCTTGAAACCCACTGACAGGTCTGAGAAAAGAATGCATTTCCAAATTCAATCTGGACGCATCTGATGCCATCATCATTCCAACCTGGCCTGTGATTTCCTCGTCCGCGCCTGGGTGACGGTTTTCTTGTCCTCGGGTGCCAGCATGCCAGGCACGCTGCTCGGTGACACGAGGTCCCTGGTGACGGACCTGAGCAGCATCTAGGGAAGGGGGTGGTGGGGCAGACGGGCGGCTGGCGGGGAGTGCACCCGTGTAGGCAGCTAATCAGCTGCTCGTTTCGAACGACTCCTGAAGTTGACTCCCATAGGAGCAGCTGGGAGAGAAATAAGCCTTTAGGAGGGTCATTTCGGGTCACAGAGAGCCTTCCGCTGTCACCCAGTTAAATTGGTTGGCAGTACAAAGCACGTCCCAGACAAATTTAAGCTGCTGATTAACTGAGCCGTCTAGTCAAGCAGAGGCCGCGCGCAGGAACTGAACACGGCCACTCGCTCCATCGCCTTTGCAGCTCGGCGCCTGAAGCGCCCGCTGGGGTCGGGTAAGAGGGGGCTGCGAAGGCCAAGTGGAAATCGGGCCACCGAGTAAGTGCCTTTCGGCTTTCCCAGAAGTGACATCTACGAGGGCTGTCCGGAAACAATCCAGCCACAAGGGCCTCTAGTTGTCCTATTACGTGGCTGGGGACTTTCCGGTCCAAGCGCAGTGCACGTAGCTGCGCGCCTCTGCAAAGTGCGTCAGAGCGGAATTCACGTTAATTTTGCAAACACGTTCTCAGGATTTGGTTAAAGACACAGGACACGGCGGAAAGGGACTCCGGAGGGTTTCCAGGTCTTGCCTTTGGGAGAGTGTGGGGTTCCTTCCGGAAGTCCAGCGTGAAGCGCTCCAGGTATGCACACGGAATGGGGGCGGCCGGGCCCGGGAGCGGGCGGGTTCCGGGAGCCCCAGGGCCAGCATCGCGGAGGGACGCAGGCTCGGGGGACACCGGCAACGCAGGGCGACGTCAGAACAATGAAGGGACCCGCAATGACAAGGACAACCTCTTAACGTTTATTGACACGGGTCCATTGTTGTCACCGCTTCGTGTTTTCCTTTTTAGTTTGCGTTCTCGGGGCGCCTCACTGACTAATTAGTACGAAGTTCAATGTGTAACGATTGTTTGTCTTCTGAGGGGTAGGAGGGAAAATGAAAGGTGAGAAGAATGTTCTAGTCCATAGCAAGTCCTAGAAGAAGAAGCAGGGCTTGGTGAAAGCCATACAAAAGTAACAACAAGAGTCGGACATGGACGTAGGAGGAGTGAACGGGGCTTCGCTGCGGGCAGGGCCGTAGCGTGTCCGGGCCTCGTGGCATTTACACCCTGGTCCCCCGAAGGGTCGGGCTGTGTGGAGGGACACGAGGTACTTTGCCTCACTAATCCTCAGACGGATCCTTTGGAAAACGGACCTTTTATTACCTCACGAATTGGATGGCGTAGGTAGTAAGGGACACAACGGAGCACGTGGCCCACCGTCGTGACAGCTTCATAACCTCCTTAACAGACACTTGTAAGGGTTTTAAGCTCCTGAGTCTGAAGCAATGCAGAAACGGAAGGGATCGAATTAAAGTTAATGTGAAGAATTGTGAACTTGCACTTGGGGGATCTATATTGCAATACCATTTTGCCAAAACTGACGGTACTCTGTAGGTCACGGTTCAGTGACACACAGCCAAACGTGACAGAATGTGCCGGAGAGGCATCCACAGTAAATGCAAAGCACAGAAAGGGAGCTAGCACCCAGCTCGCAGGGTCGATTCCTAAGGCTGCCGTGCAGGTGACGCCTCGTCACTCGCGTTAGAATTGCGTCAGTGAGGTAATAAAGAGTTTTCTCATTTGAAAAGCAAGGGTAGGAGAAGGAACCGCAGACAAGCGGTGACAGAGGGCACTGTGACGGTGACCACCACCCCGCCACAGGCTCAGGGGAAGCCGTGAGCGCCCAGCAAAGCGCTGCCCAGGCTCCCCTCATCCGTCTTCGACGGCCGCGGAGAGAACAGCCTCGCTGAACACCTTATTTCACCAGAAAAGGGCTCATCCTCAGGGGACATCATGGAAACCCCACGGCCCACCGACAAGGAGGAGGTGGCACACTTCGATGTGAAACGACGGCAGCCTCCCTGGGACTCGCCCGCTGGTGGGAGCCCTGTGCTGCCCGCTGGTGGGAGCCCTGTGCCCCCGGAGCCCTGTGCTGCCCACTGGTGGGAGCCCTGTGCCCCCGGAGCCCTGTGCTGCCCACTGGTGGGAGCCCTGTGCCCCCGGAGCCCTGTGCTGCCCGCTGGTGGGAGCCCTGTGCCCCCGGAGCCCTGTGCTGCCCGCTGGTGGGAGCCCTGTGC
>PVJL010018038.1:0-16905 GCA_004026885.1 Lyroderma lyra
AGTCATGCTCTTATTTGTGTGAAATGAGTCAACACCCTCAAAATAGCAGTGATAGAAACAATTTCACATAAATTACAGTTAATGTGACTACTGCTGAGAAGCAACAATGTCTCCCTTACACACCTTCATTTATCAATTTATGTAGGATGCCAAAATCTACACTTCCAGCTCTTAACCTCTTTTAGCTGGTTTTGGACAATTTTCTTCCAATGTTCTGCTGTCAGTTCCACATTAACACAACAAAATGCAAACTCATCATTCCTTCTGGAAACCAGCTCTGACTGCTGATAGTGCCCCCCCTCAATCTTTTTTCCCTTTCATTTTTTAAGGAACTAAATCAGATCTGGGTGAATTTCCTCTCCAGTTGGCTTTCTGTAATCAGGAGTGTGCATGATCCTTCTTCTGCCTGCAATTCTGGGATAACAGAATGAAATATCTCGGCAACTTTCCAATTAAAGGTTTCCTCAGTATTCAGCAGAACTAGATAAGTACAGTTAGCCGCACCGAGCTTTATGTTCTGTTTCTATACATATTCCTTGTCCCCGCATAATTAAAGCGAAAATCAGTACTATTTATTTAAAAATATATACAAATACTATTATGTGGGGCATCCTACATTGTTCTGTTTTTTCCTGTGGTAATTATTCTATAGGCTTTTTAAAATTTAATTTCCATGTGTTTCTTCTTTTGTTTCTCTCTTATTAGTGTTCTTCCAGATTTGCAGATGTGCAAAGAAAACATTGTATCTGCCTTTGGAGTGCTTCAGTTAGCAGTATCAGTGGTTCAATGCTGTGCATCCACACCTCTCTGTGATCTCTTGTCTGGACCCTCACTTTTCTTGCTTAACAGACTCCTTGTTTGCTGCTGTCTAGGCTGCAGGTCTGAAAGACTCCATTCTAAATTTATTGCCCTTGACCGTTGGTCTGGGTAGGCTATACCTTTCTCTTCACTGTCTGAGCCCTCCTGGCCCCCAGCAGGATGCTGGCTCCAAGCCATGGCTTTACTCAGACCTGAAGTGTACAAGTTCACCTCAAGTTCAGGCTATTTATCTGGACCCTAGCTCATTACTGACTGTGAACTTCTGGGCCTTCCCAGGATTCTCTGTCCCTGGACCATCCTTTTATTCTCAGTATCTCCTTGACTCTCCTGCTTTCAGCAATGGTTCCTATCACTGACAGCCTCCATTGCCTGCTGTATCCTGACATCCTTGCTTTATACCTAGGAGTTGTATTTGATACTGTTCCTCCCTTGTCCAATATTACCTGCACAACACTTTTGGCTACTCATATTATTTCTAGAGATCATTGTTCCCATCTGAGGCTCTTCTTTTAATTAATATTGGCCTAGTTGAGGCTTGTGTCAGCCCCTACTATTTTCCATACATCTGGGACATGATTATGAGATTAATCTTTCAGAAAATACCACTTTAATTGTAAGTCCTCATAAATCAAGTACATGTCTACATTCCTCTTTGTTGATAAAATAAATTCCAAACTCTAAACATGGCATTTTATAAATAAGCCCAAACCTATCTTTTCAACCAATATTTACCTATACTATTTACCTTACTCAATAGATCAACATGCTATCCCCACAACACATCTCAATTATCTGTACCACTCAGCTTATATTGCTCTCTTTCCCTAAAATACCCTCATACCATTGGTAGGGTAGTTTTGAGTAAAACAGATAAGCCATTAAGAAGAGCTCCAGAATACTCACTGTGCAATGAGATTATGGGATAAGATGAATTCTAAAATCCTTTCTAACTTAAAATCCTATGATTCAGAGGTATCATTCTATCTTTATCCACATCCTCCAAGTCCTCCCAGTTGCCACTAAGACCATCTGTATTTGCTTCAAACCCATAGTAAGCACCTCTTCCTCTGAGTCCATTTTGCTCTTTCTCCATTTGGCCCACAAACACATAATTCTTGAGTGATTGTTTATCCTGTCAAGTGTCTCTTTCTAATCTGAAACATGGGATCTAGGTATTCTACCATCACTTAATAGTAGTGAGTGTCCAATCATTATCCACTGATGGATGTTGAGTGAATCAAATCATTAGTGAAAGTTGCTGGAAAAATAAATTAGAAACATAGGTATCACAAGGGGCCTTGTTAAATTTACTCTTGCTGGTCTAATTGCATTTAATTAAGTCTCTTGGGAAGTAATTGCCCCCTAGGCCATGTCATCCAAGGTCAATGTGACTCATTTTAATCAGAACATCTCCTAGGGGTAATGAAGCAATTGAATAGCATTTGGACTTGTATTCATGATTTAGTTGTGGCATTATTTTAATTTAGTTGTGCCTGAAACATGAATTTTAAAGTGTAAGAAGAAGACTTTGTAAATTAGGCCAAAAACTAGTCATTAAGTTCTGTTTGTACAGTCACCCTGGCTTTTCTCACAGCTACTGTCCCCTTGCTATGGGCTTTCTTTTCAGAGACCTTGGATTCACAACAGATGACATAGCAACTCTGGGAAAACTAGTTGTGAGAGTTAATTGGAGGTAAAAGTGAAGTAGTGTTTTAAATCAGTGATTTTGCTGTTTTACCTAGAAATACAAAGTAAAATAAATTATTGCGTGCTAGTTTTGAGTAATCACCATCACCTTAGCCTCTAGACATATTAACCAAGGAGCTAATAAATAGATTAATAGCTATGTTTTACTTTTTGGATACATTTTTAAATCATTACAATTATGGGCTATGTCTTGAATCTGCTCCTTGATGGATTTCATGATCAAAGAAAATGGTTAAAAGTATTGTGAAGCAGCACCCTTGCACGCACCTAGCAATATCGTAGGGCCTGTGGGTTTTGGCTGCAAAGCACGCACATACAATGCCATTGCATGGCATGCACGGCCTGCATCTCCAGGCCTGTGCAGTGCACGCTCCAAGTGCCCTCACATGGTGCGCACTTGCAGACTCGGTCCAAGTGGCTGCTGTGGAGATGAATCACTGGAATATGCCCTGGGTAAAGTGGTAGAAAGAGAGGAGAATTGGATTTGACACCGTTTACCCCAATCAGAGAAAGTGGCCTCAGCTTGCATCCCATCAACCTCCCTCATCTTCCCCAGATTCCCCAACAAAGGGCAGAAGGCGGAGCTGCCCAGCATGCATTTTTGTTGGCTTCTCCTCTCTCTTACAGCCTCCTCAATGAACTGCTGGGAGTGGAGGGACCGTGGATTACTGCATCCTGCCTCCTAACATGGCTGGAGACCAGAGATAAGGCTTAAACACCTCCCGTCTCTCCAAAACTTGCCTTCTCCAGTGCCACCTAGTGTTTGCTCTACAGCAAGATACCACAAAAATATTATTCAGAGAAAGAGAGTTCTTTGGCTCTCTTTGGTTGAATATAAAGCCCTCATGCCAAAGAAGAAGAACCCAGTAGACAGTATGAATTCTCTAGCATCTAAAGCTGCTCAGAAAGAAGATGAAAAATGTCCAGAAAAAGATCTCATAAACCTATAAATTTCTGAACTAAGTGACAGATATTTTAAAGTAGCTGTTCTGAAGGCTCTGAGAGAAAGGAAAACCTACTGGCAAAACACCATAGCTGAGGTGAATGACCTAAGAAAAGAAATCCATGAACAAAAGGAACAATTTATCAAAAAAATTCAAAACATAAGGAAGAACAAGATGGAAATTTGAGAGATAAATACTATAATAAAAGAAGTGAGAAGTGAAATAACTGCCATAGAAAACAGGGTCAACCAGATGGAGGAAAGAATTAGTGATATTGAAAAACAGACCATGGAACATCTCAGAAAGAGAAAGATAGGGAACACAGAACCAAAAGGATTGAAAGAACTCTGCAAGAACTATCTGACTTCATGAGACAAAACAACATCAGGATAATAGGATTAGGAGAAGAAGCAGAGCATTCTACAGAGAACATACTCAAACAAGTAGTAGACAAGAACCTTCCAAACCTATGAAAAAAATCTGGAATCCAAAATTCAAGAAGAAAATAGGTCCTCTAGATACCTGCATGCTAGAAGATCTTCTCCAAGACACATGGTACTAAAGATGTCAAAAACTAAAGACAAACAAACAATTCTCAAGGCAGCCAAGGAAAAAAGATCTATAACCTTTAGAGAAAAACCCATCAGACTGGCATCAGATTTCTCAACAGAAACTCTACAAGTCAAGAGGGAGCGGAATCAAATATTCAAAACTCTAAAAGAGAGAAACTTTCAGCTAAGAATAAATTATCCACCAAAATTATCTTTCAGATATGAAGGTGGAATAAAGACCTCAGACACACAGAAGCTGAGGGAATTTGCCAGCAAGAGGCTGGCACTTCAAAAAGTACTGAAGGAGGCTCTTTGACCTGAAACAAAAATTCAGGACAAATGGAATAGCATTGGAGCAACAAGAAAGAAACAAAAACAAAGCAAAACAATATAACAACAACAAAAGGCAATGGCTGCAGAAAGTCTTCACATATCAATCATCACCCTAAACATTAATGAACTGAACTCACCAATAAAAAGACACAGAGTAGCAGACTGGATTGAAAAATAAAACTCATCCATATGCTGTCTCCAAGAGACATACCTCAGCCATAAAGAAAAATACAGATTCAGAATGAAAGGATGGGAAAAAATATCCCAAGCAAATGGTAACTAGAGAAAAGCAGGAGTTGGCATACTGATATCTGATGAAATAAATTTCAGGTTAAAAAAGGTAGTAAGAAACAAAGATGGACATTACATAGTGATAAAAGGCACAATACAATAACAAGAAGATTTGACACTAATTAATATATGTGCTCCCAACCAGGAAGCACCAAAATATACAAAGCAACTACGAACAGATCTGAAGGAGAAACTGACAAAAGCACAATCATTGTGGGAGATATAAACACCACCTCGACAGTCACAGACAGATCATTTAAACAGAAAATAAATGAGGAAATATCAGTTCTAAACAGCACATTACACCAATTGGACATAACTGACATTTACAGGACACTTCATCCAACAAAAAGAGACTATACCTTCTTTTCTAGTGCACATGGAAGATTCTCAAGGATAGACCACGTGCTGGGTCCTAAAAGTAGCTTCAACAAATTCAAGAAGATTGAAATCATACCAAGTGTATTCTCAGACCAACAAGCTTTGAAATTGGAAATTAATTATAAGAGAAAAGCAGAAAAAAAATCACATATACATGGAGATTAAACAACATCTTATTAAAAAATGACTGGATAAAAGAACAAATAAAAGAATAAGAGATTAAAATATTTATAGAAACTAATGAAAATACAACACATCAAAATTATTGGGACACAACAAAGGCAGTAATAAGAGTGAAATTTATATCATTACAGAACCAGCTTAAGAAGCAAGAAAAATCACAGTAAACATTTTAACATCCCATCTTAAAGAACTAGAAAAAGAAGAGCAGACAAAACTCAAAGTCAGCAGAAGAAAATAAATAATAAAAATTAATTAAAGCAGAGCTAAACCAATTAGAGAACAGAAGGATAATAGAAAAAAAATAATATTACAAACAGCTGGTTCTTTGAGAAAGTCAACAAACTGACAAACCACTGGCTAGACTAATCAAAGGATGAAAGGAAAGGACACCAGTATCCAAAATTAGAAATGAAAGGGAGAAATTACCACTGATTCCACAGAAATACAAAGGATTATAAGAAAATATTATGAAGGGCTTTGTGCCACTAAATTTAACAACTTGGAAGAAATGGACAAGTTTCTAGAAATTTATAGCTTACCTACATTGAAACAAGAAGAACTGGATGATCTAAATAGACCAATCAATAGCAAAGAGATTGAAATGACTATCCATAATCTCCCTAAAGGCAAAAGCCCTGGACCAGATGGTCTCACCAATGAGTTCTACCAAGCATTCAAAGAAGAATTAATGCAAATTCTCCTCAGACTCTTCCAAAAAATTGAAGAGGAAGCAATACTTCCTAACTCTATGAGGCCAACAGTACCCTCATACCAAAGCCTGGTAAAGACAACACACAAAGAAATAAAACCATAGACCAATATCTCTGATGAACACAGATGCAAAAATCCTAAACAAAATATTAGGAAACAGAATATAACAATGCATCAAAAAGATTATACATCATGATCAAGTGGGATTCATCCCATGTGCACAGGGATGGTTCAACATGTGAAAATCAATCAATGTGATACACCACATAAACAAAATAAAAGACAAAGACCATATGGTCATATCAATTGATACAGAAAAAGCATTTGACAAAATACAACATCCATTTATGATCAAAACACTGAATAATATAGGTACAGAAGGAATGTATCTCAACACAATAAAGGCCATATGTGACTGACCCTCAGCTAACATCATACTGAATGGGGAAAATCTAAAACCTATTATTCTAAAAACAGGAAAAAGACAGGGATGACCCTGTCACCACTGCTATTCAATATAGTACTGGAACTTCTAGCCACAGCAATCAGGCAAGAGAAATGAATAAAAGCTATCCAAATTGGGAAAGAAGAGGTCAAATTGTCAGATGACATGATCCTTTATATAGAAAATTCCAAAGATTCCTCCAAGAAACTATTAGAAACAATAAATGAATACAGCAAAGTTGCAGGATAAAAAAATTAATATACAAAAATCAACAGCATTTTAAAAAAATGAATCTTCAGAAAAAGTAATGAGGGAGTCAATTCCTTTTGCTATCAAAACAAATAGAATGAAACATCTGGGAATTAACACAGGCTTATACACAGAAAACTATAAGACACTTTTGAAAGAAATTGAAGCAGACAGAAAGAAATGGGAAGTTACCCCCTGTTCATGGATAGGAAGACTTAACATTGTGAAAATGGCCATTTTGCCCAAAGCAATTTACAGATTTAATGCAATGCTTATCAAAATTTCACAATCATACTTTCACAAAATAGATAAAAAGAACTATCAGATTTACATGGAAGCATAAAAAAACCTCGAATTACCAAAACAATACTATATTTAAAAAAAAAAGCTGCTGGTATTCTACTTCCTGACTTCAATTTATGTTAAAAAGCATCAATAATTAAAACAGCTTGGTATTTGCAGATAAACAGAAACATAGACCCATGGAACAGAACTGAAATCCCAGAAATAAATCCACAAATTTATAGACAAATAATTTTTGGTAAAGGAGCAAAAAATATGCAATGGGGAAAAGATAACCTCTTCAGTAGGTAGTGCTGGGAAAGCTGGAAAACCAAATGCAAAAGAATGAATCAGAGCTGTGAACTCTCATCATATACTAAAATTAACTCAAAACAGATTAAAGACCTTCATATAAGACTCAAAACAATAAACCATATAGAAGAAAACATTGGTACTAAACTTAAACACTTAGGGCTCAAGGAAGACTTCATGAACCTGACATCAAAGGCAAGGGAAGTAAAAGCGAAAATAAATGAATGGGACTATATCAAACTAAAAAGCTTTTGCACAACAAAAGAAACCATCAACAAAGCAAAGAGACAGCCAACTAATTAGAAGAAAATATTTGCAAACAGTGCATCTGATAAGGGTCTAATATATAAAATATATAAAGAGCTGGGGGTTCCCTGATGGTGTAGTGGCTAGGTTTTGGCGCTCTCCACCCCACAGCCTGGATTCGATTCCCAGCCAGGGAATCACCAAAAAAAAAAAAAAAAAGACTAATATGACTTAACAAAAAACAAACAACCCAATTAAAAAGTGGACAGAGGAACTAAACAGACACTTCTCCCACAAAGAAATACAAATGACCAGCAGACATATGAAAAAATGCTCATCCTCATTAACTATCAAGGAAATGCAAATCAAAACCACAATGAGATACCACCTCATACCTGTTAGCATGGCTGTTATCAACAAGACAAGGAATAACAAGTGCTGGAGAGGGCGTGGAGAAAAAGGAACTCTCACATACTGCTGGTGGGAGTGCAAATTGGAACAATCACTATGGAAGATGGTGTGGAGGCTCCTCAGAAAATTGGGAATGGAGTTACCATATCAATCCCCCTTCTAGAGATCTACCCAAAAATCTCAAAATCTTTAGTCCGTAAAGACTTATGTACCCCAATATTCATCACAGCACTGTTCACAGTGGCCAAAACACGGAAACAACCAAAGTGCCCTGCGACAGATGACTGGATAAAGAAGCTGTGGTACATGTACACAATGGAATATTACTCAGCTATAAGAAAAAATGAAATATTGCCATTTGCAACAAAATGGATGGACCTGGAGATCATCATGCTTAGTGAAATAAGCCAGACAGAAAAACAAAAACTATATGACTTCACTCATATGCAGAATATAAAACTCAAAGCAACCAAGAAGAAAACAAACAAACAAAAACCCATGGACACAATCAATAGTTTATTGTTTATTCGGAGATGAGTGGGAAGGGGAGGGTAAAAGGGGAAGGGGGAGGGGGAGGAGGGAGGGGAAGCTAAATACATGGCGAAAGAAAGAGAACTCACCCTGGGTGGTAAACTTATTTTAGAACAAGTTGACGATGCACTGTAGAATTGTACACCTGGAACCTATGTAATTCTTTCTAACCAATGTCACCCCAATAAGTCTAACAATAAAAAAAAGGTATTGAGAAGCAAGTCTTGTTCATTTTGTCCTTCAACTTTTAGGGAAATGTTTAAGTTGATTTAAAGATTTTTTATAGCTATGTATTATTTACTCACAAGATATTTTTACATAGAAATAAACTTTGTTGTCATTATTTATTATAAAAAGGAACTAGACCACTCAGTGAACAACAAAACAAAAAAATCTGAACAATATTGGAAACTAGGGACATTATTTCTTTTTCTTTGGAGTAGATGTAGGAGAGGGTGTTGGGATGGTGATAGACAGTTTGGGAAAGACAGGGAGGGTAAAAAGCCATTGGATCCAGGTCAGTATCTGGGGCTTGATCCCAATTGTGCCCTTACTGTGGTCTGTAAAGTTGAGTTCATCATTTGATATCTCCGTACCTTAATTTCTTCAACTGTAAAGTGGTATATTAACTATTTTACTTACCTTTATTGAGTTCTTAAAACATTTATTTGAGATCATTTTTAAAAGTCAAAAGGTTACATTGCTATACATGTTTAACCAATTAGCATTACCTATTTCCTAGGTGCATTGAGAACTGTCTTTTGAACCATTTGGAAATATATCCTCTCAATTTTACTTTTATCCACCTAGGATAAAAATCTAGTAAATCTAGTAATTTACTATGAAAAATAATGATAAATAGGGAACTAAAAGGGCAATGTGGAAATTTCATGATTCTTACTATTAAATAAATATTGTTTTTAACATATTCTAGACCCATAAAAAAAGATAGGGTACATGGAATTCACTTGTTTTTGTCAAGGTCTATATCTAAATATAAAAGGTCTTATCATCTTGATTCCTTGATAATGCCCTCACACTGTTCCTGGAATGGGGAGAATCTAAATCCTCACTAAAACAGCTATTCTCTATGTGCAACTACTATCTTTAAGCTGCCACAAGAAAACACAGGGAAAATGATAAAAAACAACAAGTAGAAGTGACAAATAAGGATTATAGATTTCAACCTAGGAATAAAATCTTTAAAATATGAGAGCCTGGCATAGTGAACACCAGTAGTAATGTGAAGGGTCTGAATTAGTGTAGGGATGTCTTTAGAGAACATTAGGTTTCAAATACAATTTTTATGGTTGGTTCTGGTCATTTAGCCAAAGAGTGCTGAGGAAACACAATTACAAACTTTGTCTCTGTGGTTGGTTGGGTGATCCTGGGCAAGGTTGGTGAGGTGGGGAAAATCAATACTGTCTTGTAAATGGTGAGGATCTGTACTAGATGATTTCTGAGAGTCTTTTGGAGATTTGAAACTTGGCTTTATGAGAGGTGTCACGTAACATTAAATAAAGCAACATCCCTGAATAAAGCCGATCATTGCTGATTAGTCCTCCTTCCTTTCTGAGTTGCCCCGACCAATACAACTTCATTTTATATATTTATGTATTTCCTTCAAAGTCATCTACCTGAATCTTCACATATGAAATATTATATATCACTTAGATACTTAGCATAATACCTTATACTATATAAGTATTTTTCATTTTCCTTATTTTTCCAAGATCTCTGGTATTTAACATATAATTTCTCATATAGAAGGCATTTGATGGATGATGATTAGCATGTAATAAAATCTCAGTTTCATAGAAGACATATTTCTCATCAATTTAGAAAGGAAAACTCTATGCATTGGAGGAATTGAAGGCTGAAGATGATGATGGGAAAACAATGGTCTTTGTCAATAGATACACATTGTTTGAAATTGCATCTTCCCATGTTCTGTGTGTCCATGGGCAAATTACTTCATCATTCAGAGATTTTTCCTCCATTTGCCAAATAAAACCCACTTCTGATCTCATCTAAATACTCTCTCTAAAAACGGAGCAAATTGTCAGGGAAGTAGGAATGGGGACAACAAAGGTGAACAGGTATTCAATATATCAGCTTAGCAATCCTCAGAAACTATAGGGGTTTTGTCACCCTAGAGTTGATGGATTGAATGTGATTTGATTATGAGCAGAAAGGCTTACTAAAAGTTTTAAAATACCACTTGGAACTGACAAGAAGATTTAGGATTGCAAATATCACCACCTCCTTATCCCCACCACCACCTCCACATGAGAAACTGGACTTCCTTTCTTCTCCCTTTCTCTGTGCCAGTTGCTTTCCTGCCCAGGCCTAGGTCTCTGGAACAAGAATATTTACTAGTCCTTTCCCAGGTGAATCCAGGTATCAAGGGACCTGAACCTTAGGATATTTTGGAAGCCCTATAGAAAGAAAAGTATAATTTTAAAAGTATGTATCTAAAATTACCTCTGAAAGTAACATGTTTTAGACTTAAAAAAAAAGGAATCACAAATTATAAATTTAAAAATACCATCCACCTCACAAAATCCAGAAGAATATACTTTTTCAGTGAAATACAAGATACTCTTCTATTATACTTCTCTCTGACGTTTTTTTGGGGTATATATGCTTTCACTATCAACTCATGACAATGATTTTGTAATATCTTTTTAATAAAAAGAACATAAAGATTATTTAGTTCTATCAGCATATAATCAAGTGTTTTTACTATTGATAGTTTAGTGAAGATTCATTCAAATTCACAACTTGTTATTGATAATTCCACATAAAATTTCAGGACTGTATCTTTCTAATTTCTTTCATATGTGAGGAGAAAGATTTCAGGGCATATAAAATTTCCTTGTATAGTGACTAATCTTAAACACTCACTGAATTGAAATCACTTATTTAAGAGTTTGCCATCAACGTCTTCATGGTAATGGCATCTTATTAGTTTTGTGTTATCTGTTCCTGTTATTATTCCATGTCAAATCAACAAGTGTGGAGGATTATAAAAATGGCCAATTCTTTTTTTTTTCCTTCATCCATGACTTTTGGTAGTAGTCTCACACAAAAATTCTAGATTTAGTCATGTGACTTACTTTAATGGAACATTACTAAACATGTTGCAAATTGACAATTTAAACACACTTGGATGTGAGACTTGTCTCTCTGCTTGCTGTTGTTGGAAACACTGACACTACCATCATGAGAACAAGTTGTAACTTTTTTTCTAAATAATGAGAGGCTGTGTGCCAGTCATCCCAGTTGACTCCCAGCAACTGGCTAACACGTGAATGAGATTGGCCAAAGTAGGTAGAACTGCCCAACCGAGCCCAGCCCAAATTGCCAACATAGTGTATAGTGAGCAAATGAATTGTTTTAAGGCAGAGGTTGGCAAAATTTTTCCTGAAAGGATCAAATAGTAAATATTTTAGGTTTTGTGGGACACTTGTGGTCTTTGTTGCATTCCTCTTCCTCATCTCCTTTTAAAAAATATTACTTTAAAAATATAAAACCATTCTTAGCTGTGGGATATATGAAAACAAGCCATGGACCAAATTTGACCTCTAGGGTAAAGTGTAAGTCATTAAATTTTAGAAAAAGTTTGTTATGCAGCAAAAAGCTAATTTGTATAGCAAGAAACTTAAGTGTTTCCCAAATGCATTCATATGATTCATTTTTCTTCCTTATTGGATTCATAACAATTTCAGGGCCTGACATTTCTTCTACTTAAAATGTATCACTTCAACTTAACAAATTCTTTCTTTCAGTATGATATGAAAATCTTTGTCAAATTCTTTTCTCAAGATAAGAATAATTTCTACTAATTACATTGCCCACTTTTGTCTCAGATTTTATATTCCATTTAATTTTATATTAATATTCTTTTCCTCCTATGATAAATAAAATTAAAAGTTGCAAAAGAAAACATCTTCATATACTCATATGTATGTCCAAATCAGAAATTTGTAATTTCTCATCTTTCTCATTTAAATCCTCTAAAGCATCTTTCCAACTAGCAATTAAAAGATTTTCTTTAAGCCTGATCAAATTTTTAAAAATATTTTTGCAATTTGTTTATGTTTGTGTCCCTTTTGCAATTCCTGGAAAATATAACTTAGAGTTCTTAAAAAGTTAATGCATTTGTGTTTTAAAACTAATATGTTTTACATATTTGTTGATTGGAAAAATATTTCATAGACTAGGTCCTTGTTGCATGTGTTTAAAACATAATTTCTCTTCCACTAGCCGTGTCGGGCATGGTGAGACACATTAATACTGGTTTTGGCTCATACATTAATGTTTCCATGGTAAGTGAGTAGGATAGTCAGCATAAACTATTCCCCCAGAAACCATTTCTAATCTTGGACAGTAACACTAAGTTAACTATTTTTGGGGTTGACTGAATCTCACATAAATATATTGACTCAATCCAAGAAGTGTCTACCAAATTGAACTTTCATTTATCCATAATCCAAAATTGTCATGGCCACTCCAAACCGAACCACCAAGGGAAGTATGATAAAATGAAAATCAGAATGAATGAGACAGTAGTCTTAACCAATTACAGTTAAATATCTTTCTTCACAAACTTTTAAAATTACATGGGCATGTGAACACATTGCTAGCAATCTTTCCAGGGAAGGTACTCATACAAATGAGGGGACTTGAAACTTCATGTTATTAATTTCCCTATAAATCTACTTCCGTAACTGAGATCATTTAATCACATTAGAGGAAGCAAGCATGAGCTCAAGTGGGTGGGAAACACCTATTTTCCAATTTTATTAAGCAATTTTATCTAGAAAAATGGCAGTCTTTACCCTGAGTTCTCAAGCAGTAAAAGTATATTTTTAGTGTAAGTTGATTAGATGTGCACCACAGTCTCTATGTCAAACATTCCCAAGTACAACTTAGTATTTCCATATATTTTTTTCTACCTTCAGTGTAATATTGGCCACATTTTTAACTAAAGCATTCCCTTTTTAAATTTCCATTCTCTAATACATCATTGGAGTCTCATTCATCAACTGTCTATATGGTTTCTGTAACATCAGTCACAGTTGATACAAGGCTTATGTCTTTGTAAAATTATTCCCACAATTTAACTTGTATTATTTAACCAAAATATTTTATTGGTCAACAATGTGAAAATACTTCCCCTTGGTCAGGTTAATTTAAAATAGCATTGTGGTTTGGGAAAAAAATAAGTTTCCATGAGATTTTCCTTATCTCTGTTTCCCATCCGGCTTGCTGCTATAAACATTTAATCCAGTGTTTGCTGCCAGTGTTTCCCAGAAAGCTTCATAATTGCTTGGAATTTGTGAACAGTTTCAGTCTGGTGCACAGTTAGGGATGCACTATAAAATTTTCATTGCTTGATTTACTTGAAATTATAACATGGATAGGGAACAATAACACCCACAGTTGTAGAGTATAAAAATGATTACCAGTAATTTGCAAATAATAATACCCATAGATAAAGATTTTAATTTGTAGTTATAAGTCCCAAATGAAAAAAATTCAATCCAAGCATAGATGTAGAATATTTAATAAGGAAATTTATATGTGAAAAAAAAAACTTGAAGTTTAAAAATTCACAGGGTTCAGAAGGAAAAGAGGAAAGGAAGACTCACTGTTCTGTGCTTTTTCAAGGAAAAGGCTTCAGTACAAACACTCATTGACTCCCATAAGCAGAGCTCTTTTTCTGCTCCTCCATACCTAAGGAAAGAGAGAGGTAAGTAAATAGAGGCAAAAAGCAATTAGTATTAGTGTCCTGCCAAGATTTGGCAAATTAATCCAATTGGCATTCTTCATATATGAAATAAGCTAATTGTACAAAGCTTTTCTGAAGGACTTCTTGTTATGCTGTGGACTATAATTTCCACTGCATCTACATTTCTGGAGGCTCCAAAAATGCTTCACCATTGGTTGTGCCATTAGAGCATATCCATTAAGTTCAGTGAATGGTGGAGCATTGGTCTGTGCCCGTTAGTGTCTGTGAGTGTTTGTATGTGCCAACATCTAATTGAAAAATATTCAGTCCCATGCTTGCACTTTAAACGTTTCAGCTGTGTGGGCATATAAAATTAAAAGAATAACACTGCTGGGCTGTTGGCCTAAAAATGCATTTGAGTGGGGAAGCCACATGAAATGCAGATAATTCAAATAGTAGTAAATTGAAATTTCTGAAACCCTCTTGTTGTGAATGGCTTTCTGTGAGAGGACCAATATACACAGTGAGAAAATGCATCAATTGCTCAGAATCTATTAATGTAAAAAAAAAAACAATGTTATAACAACTCAGTATCAGATCCAGAAGCATGATTGATTGATTTATCATTCAGCTATCTATCTATCTACCTACCTATCTATCTTATCTAACTGCCTACTTATTTTTCCTATCTATCTGTCTACTTACCCCCTTACTTAATATATAGAGAGATATTTAATGGCTCTACCTCTACCACCCCACCTGTAAGTGAGAGGACACAGAGGAGACAAACTAGCCTGTCAAGAAAAATGGAGAATTCCAGCCTGAGATGTACTTTGAAATGATAACACAACCTGGAGGAATATAGTAGCCACATTTTGACTCAAGAAATCATCCAAATTTCCAAAACCCTAATGACTAAGGATGCAGTAAATGTTTCCTGAATTCTGTGCAAAGTTTAAGTGCTACTACTTACAGGTTTTGACACTTTTGACCTACCAATGATGATTCCATTGCTTGGTTTTCCATGGATATTTGTGCACCTTCAGACCCACCATTGGTGTACATCAACATGGATAGTTTTATACCATCTTACTATTGGAGTACAAATGGCATAATCTAAGACAATTATACCTTGGTTTTAGAAACTATGACCAAAATGGCATGATCTTCTCTTAGTATATTTAAGCAATTAAGAAAGGCACATGGAGGAGAGAAGACAAGATGGCGACTGGAGAGGAGGTTCCTAAAGCCTCTCCCAGAAAACACAATTGAAGGGCCATCCAGGAGCCAAGAAAGAGGACACTGAGTGACAAATCGGCTGTTGAGAAATCCACAAATCGCAAGTAAACACCTGAAGGCTGGCGAGAAGGGGGCGAGTCGAGGAGAGGGAGGGGAGCAGAGACGGACCACACGGGATCCGGACGCGATCCCTGCTGACTATTCGGAGTTGCACAGTTTGGGGGAGGGGAGAGAGACTGGGGAGCTGGGGACAGAAGGAGTTTGGGAGAGAGCCAATGGAACTTTTGAGTTGTAGAAGAGCTGAGCAAGGACTCTGAACTGCTAAGATAACACCCCAGCTCTAAGCCCCCTGGAGACCTACAAAGGGCTGCAGTTCCTGTTCCCAGCCTGCTGCAAAGGCGACCCTGCTGTCTCAGGCCAGGCCCACAGCTTTGGACTTATGGAGCGGGCACTTCCTCGTGCACGCCAGAGTTCTGAAAGCAGTGTGAGCCTTTAGACAGCCAGGTACTGAATCAGGGCTGGGAAGAAAGACTGATTTTCCCCAGCAAAGGGCCAAAAGTCTTTTGTTGGCCTCTCCCCAGGATATATGCGCATAGCCTCCAAACTCAGTAGGAGATCAGAAACAAGAAACAAACAGCCCCCTCTACCCCAAAACTTGACCCCCAGCGCCACCTAGTGTCTGCCCTACAGCAAGACACCACAAAAGCAATAATCTGGGCACTGAACATAAAGCCCTCATGTCAAAGTGGAAGATCCCAGCGGACAGGATGAATTCCTTAAAAACTAAAACTCCTCAGAAAGAACATGAAATTAACCCAGAAGACAGCTTGTTACATCTGGAAGGGTCGAATTTAAGTGACGGAGAATTTAAAGCAGCCATTCTAAGGGCTGTGAGAGAAATGACACCTATTGGCAGAACACCATAGCTGAAATAAATAACATAAAAAAGGATATAAATGACATAAAAAAGGAACTCTGTGAACAAAAAGAACAATTTAACAAAGAAATTCAAAACGTAAGAAAGATTGAGACGGAAATACGAGAAATAAATAATACCGTAAAAGAAGTGAGAAATGAAATAACTGCCATAGGAAACAGGACCAACCAGATGGAGGAAAGAAATAGTGATATTGAAGACCAGAACATAGAAACAGCTCAGAAAGAGGAAGAGAGGGAATATAGAACCAAAAGGATTGAAAGAACTCTGCAAGAAATATCCGACTCCATGAGACAAAACAACATCAGGATAATAGGAATAGAAGAAGGGGCAGAACAATCTACAGAGAGCATACTCAAATCAAAGATGAGAACTTTCCAAACCTATGGAAAGATCAGGAACCCCAAGTTCAAGAAGAAAACAGGTCCCCCAGATACCTGGACCCCAACAGATCTTCTCCAAGACACATGGTACTAAAGATGTCCAAAACTAAAGACAAAGAGACAATTCTCAAGGCAGCCAGGGAAAAAAGAGCTATAACCTTTAGAGGAAAACCCATCAGGCTGGCATCAGATTTCTCAGCCGAAACTCTACAA
>PVJL010018039.1:0-16896 GCA_004026885.1 Lyroderma lyra
CAGGGTGTACGACAGCCTGGTACATACAGGGTGTACAGGGTGTACGACAGCCTGGTACATACAGGGTGTGCAGGGTGTACGACAGCCTGGTACATGTGCATTGCCTGCTGAGGAGAACACCGGGGAGCAGGCTTATCGCCTGCTGCGACCGTGAGGAGGAGTGGGCCTTCTCCTCTGGGAAAGGGCTCCCTGGCCACACCACACACCCCCCAGACTCACAGAAAACCCCCATCTGACCAAAATGTGTCGAGGAGAAACACTTTTGAAGAGTTATAGATAAAGCATTTATATCTATAGTTACCTATTTCTAATCATATTGATTACAATATCACATTGTATCGTATATTCTATAATAAATATATTTATAAATATAAACCCGGGCGCAATACTCTTTGGAAGTCTAGTACACCGGAAGCACAGAGCCAGCGGGGTCATCCATACATTTAGGAACGTGTGTCCACGTCTAATCAGATCAGTGGTGGTGTGACATGGTCACAGCTGATCTCCGGGACTTTGTGTGGCGCCTGTGCAAGCAGCCCAGCCACCGCTGGTGGCGGCTGACAAAATGACACATCCCAGCGCGATCCCCCTACACAGCTCCAAGGAAAGCGCCCCTTTCCTAAGCTGTTTGTAAGAGAAGCCCGCTGCCTTGCACTAGACACAGAGATGAGGATTGCTGAGAAACGTCGGCCAGCATGCTGGACGGCCGCCGCCATCTTGGAGGTATTTTTTGAGCAGCAATTGAACCGCTTTCATAAAGTCTTCAATGCCTGGATGTATTTATCACCAGTGGAGGGGAAAGAGAACCAGACAGCTGTCTGGAATATCAATGTCATCAAGACAAAGCTGTTGCCACTGGGAAAATCTAACTTAAAAAAATAATTATTCTTGAGGAAGGGCAAAACCACCACGTTGACCCAGCAGGAG
Organism: Lyroderma lyra; assembly: GCA_004026885.1. Taxonomy (NCBI): domain Eukaryota; kingdom Metazoa; phylum Chordata; class Mammalia; order Chiroptera; family Megadermatidae; genus Lyroderma; species Lyroderma lyra. Next base: position 928 of record PVJL010018039.1, read on the forward strand.
GGTGTTATCCGCAGACCCTTCCCCGAGATGGGAGATCTGGCCCGTAGAGAACTCTCTCCTAGTGGCCATTAATCCCAGGAAACTCCTCGGGACTTGGCTTTGTCATGTAATTCATCACACACAGGGCCTGGGTGTTGCTTTATTTACAAGAGTCGGGAGAAAGGAAAAGGGAGGGGGGAGGGGGAGAAGGAAGGCAGCTTTTCTTCCCTGAAAAAAAAAAAAAAAAAAAAAAAAAAAACCCCAGGGAAGAGAGATTTTGGTGTCTTTCAGAGGCCCACCTCCCCCTAATCCCCGAAGCAGGGGTGAGTGTCCTAGGTTCAAGCAGGAAGGGAGAGATGGCGGGGAGAGAGGGCAGAGGATAAAATAAAGTAAAATAGGGGGAGAAAAGAAATCACCTAAAGGTCCGACAGAGGAGGCAGCAGCCAAACGTATTACATCCGCACAACAGACAGCACACACCTGCTAAAAGGTGCTTTCCAAACCCCTTGATGTTACGGAGAAATTCTCTTAATAAAATGTTACCTTTAAAAAAATAGGGAGTTCCCTGGGAGTTCCCTGATGGTGTAGCGGCTTAAGGCTTCGGCGCTGGTGCTGTCAGCGCTGCGGCCTGGGTTCGATTCCCAGTCAGGGAGCTACCCACATACCAAAAAGCAAAAAAAAAAAAAAAAAAAAAAAAAAAAAAAAAAAAAAAAAAAAAAAAAAAATAGGGAGTTCCCTGATGGTGTAGTGGCTTAAGGCTTTGGCACTGGCGCTGTCAGTGCTGCGGCCTGGGTTCGATTCCCAGTTAGGGAGCTGCCCACATACCAAAAAGCAAAAAAAATAAAATAAAAAATAAATAAAAAAATAAAACCTAAAGTGGTGTATGGCAGATAGTTCCGATTTTATTTTAAAATACTAGTGACTATAAAAAGAAAACTAAATAATAATAGAATTTTATCTTGTTAATAGTATTTGTGGATTATTTTTATTTCCTTCTGTGTGTTTTTCTGTACTTACTATTCTGCCTTACCCTCCAAATGAACCTGAATTACTTTAAAAAGTAAAGTAACAAATGTTACATATTTTAAAGATATCTAGTTTCCTTGGGATGTGATTGAGACACATCTAAAATGTTCAACCAAAATTTTAAATTGTGACATTTCTTTAGTAGAGCACAACAAGGTAACACGTTATTAATATGTAATTCAAATCTATGCCCTAATATATGATATATTCTAATCAAGGGTCGCTAACATAGGATGCATGTTAACCAAGAACCACAGCACAAAGGTCACTCGATTGGCTGGTGTCCTCACGGAGTCCCGCACGTCTGTGAGCTCTCAGAAGTCCGCGCATTGTGCTGACAGGGCATCACTGAAAAGGAGCCTAAAGGACGTAACTACCCACAGGGCTCCGGATTCCACCGGTGGTTTATTTTTTTATTTTTTTTTTTTTATAATTCATTTTTATTGTTAGACTTATTGGGGTGACATCTGTTAGCAAGGATTACATAGGTTTCAGGCATACAGTTCTACAGTGCATTGTCAATTTGATGCATAATAAGTTCACCACCTAATGTGACCCCTCTTTCCATCCACCGGTGGTTTAGTTGCTTGAACGCCTGCCAGTTGCATCATAACAACAAGGCCACCCACGAGCCGACGACACACAGGCGTGTTTCCGCCCTACCTGGAGGTAACGCTGGCACCCACCTGCAGTGTCACCTGCCCACACCCCTGCAGGTCAGGCAGGCCCCGAGACCGGCTGGTGAGCCTGACCGTGGTGACCAGAAGGCCGGGCGGAGCAGGCCGGTGTCCAGGTGATGACGGCAGAACCCCAGGTGGACCTCTCTCTACTCTCCATCGCTTTACTTCCTCTGGCCACCGAGGAGTCCTCACTGGCACCTGCAGCTTGTGTCCCAGGCATCTTCAAGGGCCACGCACAGAGCAGGGCAGACATGCTTGTCTGGGAATCATTTCCGAGTGTTGCCAGCTCCATCTGTGTACTCTCTCTAAAGAAGCTTCCAGAAGGCAGATTGTGTCACCACCCCCGTCCAGCTCTCAGCAGTGCCCGCAGAGGTGTCCTGCCTGCAGTCAGTCTGCAGCTGCTGTTACTCGAACGCTGATCGAAGGAGCGCAGCTGAATCGAAGGTGCAAGCCCTTCTGTCGATGGGGACTGATGCGCAACATCGGCGTCATAAATTGATGCTGTGTGTGCCACGCTCCGATCAAGGGGTGGCACTGCCATGAATCCCCAGGTCACGGGCTTGGTAGAGTGAACTTGTGAGTAGAGAGAAAAAGTAAGCAGAGAAGAGAGAGTGGTGCGTGAGGCACCACCTCCAGCCTCGGAGGTGTGAGGACCAGACAAGTGTTCTTTCTGTGCTTCGGTAACGACGACGAGTGATGTTAATTAGCCATCAACAGAAACCTGGGGACCCTTTAAACCACGAATGGAGTGACCTTTAGTGAGCTTCAACATTCTTGGCACGGACAGAGGGTTCATTTACCACTTGGGCAGGTGAGATGAAGTCCTATTTGGTTATTCGAAAATGGGTCTCTTTCAGAAAGTTATTCTAGAAGTCTGCTGATAGACGAATCCCTTGTTGAGCTTTAAAAAAAAAACCCCAGAGATTCTCACCTGTCCCCCAGAGGTTCTGACTGAGCCGAACTGGGACAAGGCTGGGGTTGGCATGTTTGACAAGTGCCACAGGTGAGTTGGGTGTGGGTATTTCTGGGAACGCTGAAAAACGCAGAGGAGAAGCAGACAGATTTGGTGTTAAGTGGACGCCCACGTCCCCACACTCCCGGAGCAGGGGTGAGTCCCCTGGGTTCTGGAAGGCTCGCTCAGAGCAGCGGCCATGGGGTGCTGAGAATGGGACGGTCGTCGTCCAGCGGAGGCCCAGGGCTCACCTGTCAGCCCAGCCCCCGAAGTCACCTTGCAAAGCCGTGGCAGCCGCGAGGCCAACTGGGGCAAGCCCGGAGAAGCTGGGGCCCTCGCCCACGTGAGAGTCCTTCTGCCTGGGGACCCACCAGGACCCACTAGGGCCGGACCGCTTCGACCTGGGCGCTGGGGCCAAGTCCTCGGCGAGGATGGCCTCGCCCGCCGTCGCTGTGGCTGCCTGTGTGGGACCTTTAAAAGCCTGAGCTCACAAAGGTGCCCCCAGAAGCTGTGCCAGGACCACTGCCAGCAGAGCGCCCCGAGTCGGCCCCACCCACTCTCCGGCCTTGCTCTGGCCCCGCTGGGCCTTACCTACCTGTCATCTACCTATCATCTATCATCTCTCCATCCACCCATCCACCCTGCGACCTTTCATGTTTTTGCCCAGGTACCCAATTCATCACTCGTGTACCCAGCGGACCCCAAATAGCTAGGCCCAGTCCTATTGAAAGCGTGGTCCAGCGGCACCAGGGTTACCCGGGAGCGTGTCAGAAATGCACACGTGCCAGCTCCACCCAGACCTACGGGGTGCCAGGCTCTGGGCCGATTCATCAGCCTCGCAGGCCACGATGATGCATTCTCAGGACCAGAGACTATCGTCCCAGGGAGCTAACACCTAACACCATCCATTTAAATAAATGCATAATTATATGAATAAAATAAGCTCTTGTCTAATAGACGGAAAACTCATCTCATTCCTTTTTCTCCTTGGGCTCTTCTCTCACAGATTTTTATCACCATTTTGAAAGCTTCAGGGTCTTTTCATTGGTCACTACAGACTTCTCTGGGACAAAGTAACGTACACATATCAACTCTCATTTTTAACAATTCCCTTTGTCTACAAGGCTCTAAATGTCAAACATTTATTCTATTGCAATTTCACATTACAATCAATAATTGATAAATACATGATGCAAATTTTGTTATTATCAAACAAAGTAGCAATACAAATTCATCTTTCAATGCGATGAGTAAAGGTCTTTTTATTCTTAATTGCCATTGGACGAAATCATCATCTTGCTTACTGCAAGAACGAGCTAAGAGTCCGCATCAATTCAATTCTCCCTTAATGTTAAATGTTGAAAAACTACCTTCTCATCAATAAGTAGATGGGAATAAAAGTTTTGTTGAAACATCTTTACTCCACTCATTGACATTTGTCTCAATTATGTGATCAAAATCATATAGTAATATGGCATCAAAAGTTAGTGATTTTTAATAACCTGAAAATATGATCAGGACCTTCTTTAACTGTGTTGAAAGCAAAAAGGTAGAACCTATCTAACTGGTAAAAGAATTTGTTTCCCCATTATTATAAACTTGTTTTATAATTTCTATAATACACGTATATATTCCAAAAAATACTTACCAAGATTTCTCAAGTGACTAAAAAGCACCTTGTTCAGTTTGATGTATTCATAAACATTTGGGAAAATAAAATTTCATGAATTATATGCTATTGCAGTGATTTTTAAGTAGAACGTCCAGGTCCACGAGTCTGACTGCACAGGTTGGGCCCTGCACAACGAAGGGATCGTATCTGCATAGATTCTAACACAATTGGCAGCCCCTGGATACAGACACGACACGATGGCCCTGAGATGCTTTTGTCTTGTCAGGTGCTTTAAATATATCTCACTAAGAGTAAGGACATGGCTCAGCTGGCCGAAAACAGCCTTCATACAACCTCATTAGCCGAATGAGTCCTCGTCAACCCAATCAAGTCAGCCTTAATTTCTGTCAGGGCAAAAGAAGTCTGGCTTCATTTGAGTGTTTTCTTAGTTTCGGATTCTATGAATAGAAACTTACTCAATTTAGACTTTTCTTCTTAAATGTCTAGGGCCACGGTGTCCAAACTTGTGGCTTCCCTGGGCCACACTGGAAGGAGAATTATCTTGGGCCACACATAAAACACACTAACACTAATGATAGCTGATGAGCTTAAAAAAAAAAAAAAAAAAAAAGGTTGCAAAAAAAAAAAAAATCTCGTCATGTTTTAAGAGTTTGCGTTGGGCCAAATTCAAAGCCGTCCTGGGCCGCAGGTTGGACCTGCCTGCTCTATGAGTATCTGTCCCTTTAAATGAAGCCAAGAATCAGGTCTTGGCTGATCAGTGATGATTTCCAGGATAAAATAGGGGTGAAGTGTAGGTTCCCCCTGCATCCCTACCCTTGCCCTCTTCACTTTGGCCTCGAACGACTTGGTGCCACCACGGGAAAGGCCACCTGTGGGCCACCCTGGCTCCTCCGTTTGAAGTCAGGGAGTTCCATCCTCAGGAAGTGGGGGCCTCATGTCTGGCTGGTGACCTTGTCTGGCCCTGTAGCTTGCACGTCACACTGCCCCCAGCTCCCATGATAGTCATGTATTCCCACCCTGGCATTAGCATTCCAGGTCCTTTAAGAGCACGCCTGGGACTGAGCGCCAGCCCAGTGTCACCGAGGCGTCATTGAGGAGGGGCTGTCTGAGAGTTCCAGAATACCTTTCCTCCAGATTGGTGACTCCCAAGCCTGATGACATAGACTTTCAGCTCCGAGCGACACAGCCACAGCTTTGCACCCAGTGTTCTGGGGTTTCACAGATCCCTGCTCCTCGATGTCCATGTCTGGAAAACCCAATGGTTCTAAACATTGAACTTCTATTCTTGAATTAAGCCAGACAGTCAAGGAGCCTGGTCACGTAACTGGTTACCCATTACGATGCCCACATCAAACCAGTTAGGTTTTACACCAACCTCCAGGAAGGAACACCGAACAAGAGGGCCGAGTGCTTCCCAACTTAGTTGTGCAGACACCGCTGCTCATGACGTGACAATGCGCCATCTTCATGAAACGATGAGGAGACCTCGTCCCAGGTCTGCATTCCACGAGGAGCAGCGCCTCCCAGAACTCGTGTTTCTGTCGTACAGACGCCGAGAATTACATGACAGCACGTGTTCTGTCCCTGCGACGTGGCTGGCCTCGCAGCTCACCTCTCTGTCTCTACACAGGCCTCACCCCGGCCCCATCTTATTTTTTTTTCTTTATCCTGATTTTCTCCTTTATTATTCAGAAACCTTTAGTATTTAGAAACGTATTTACCAAGAAAGACGACATTCACGGAGGACACGTGAGACCCACGGTGGAGGAGGACTTGCTTCTCGTCCGGGTGGACGTGTTGCGTTCAGGAGCCATCCGCTCACACTCTCCTCCCACTTCAGTTCTCCCCACCCAACCATTTCCACAAGCGGAGCTTGGAAAGGCTGCTCCCCATCCGTGGCGGAGCCCCTGGGGACGAGCGAGATGAAGTCGATGGTGAAGCAGACAGCTATCCGCCGTCAGGGCAGCGAATGAACACTAAACGCAGGCACTTGTCACGTAAGGCGACCCAGCTCTGTCCCTACGAGTAGGTTGCTGAACCAATCAGTCCATACGCGAGGAGCTTAAAGGTGGATGTCCGATGGTGACATGGCGCCAGAGGGCATGCATTTTTCAACAGGTATCACGTGATGCCACCTTTATAGAAGAAATCTGTAGTCGTGTGTGACTGCGAACACTTCACGTAGTGAATACGAACCAACTGTGGGAACGAGACAAAGACGGAGAAAGGGGGTTCCCCGAGCTGCAGAACTGACTGTAAGTCTGTGCAGTCATTAGACAGGTAGGTCGTTAAGTGAGGCGTGGCTGTGTGTATAAATATAAATACAGACTGTTCAATGACTATTCGAAACATCTGGATTCTTGTAGGCATTCTCAAAACCTTCCTCAAAACTTTTTTTAATAGAGAGGCACAGTAAAGAAAACGGGGGAGGGGGTGGGGAAGGAAGGAGTCGGGGTCAACTACACGGCGATGGAAAAAGAAACGACTCGGTGGGGAGCACACAGTGCAACCCGTAGACGATAAAGAACTGTTCCCCTGCAACCTGTGCAATTTTGTTGGCCAATGTCACCTCAATAAATTAATTTAAAAAAGAAGTAAATAAATGTCTTAAATGTCTTCTTTTCTGTATCTCTTGCCTGATTACACCACAGTCTCTGTTAGGATGCTCTCTGTTCCCAGGTTGAGTTTGCCAATGACACTGCTTTTTTTGTTTTATGTTTTATCACATAGCCAGCAGTTAACCAATATTTGGGTCCATTTGGAGATTGGTTTCTGTAAAGTGTTGACTGTTACACAGCAGTTTAAATAGCACGGCCTGTCATTACCGTGTTCAACAGAAATTTACAATGCAATATGCTTCAATAGGATTAAACTGCCTGTTACATCTCAATAATCCTTAACCTCCAAAAATCAACCACAGTCTATCTTCAAAGAAACTATTAGCTTCTTTTTCTTTTCCCAAGAGGGATTCAATTTTCACAAAGCTACTACTCCAGGTCTGGTGTTACTAAACAAGGGACACCTGCTTCTTAGTAATCACAAGGAAAGATTTATAACTAATTAGATCCCCTTTGCCAAAATTAAGACACAAATGAATCACAAAATTGACCCTTTTCAGTGCAGCCTCTAAGATGTTTGCAGCTGTTGACAATAAGAAAGTAGAAGATAAATTATAATCATTGGATCAAACAAAATCAAACCAGTTTTTCATTCTCAAGAAACATAGAGGTAATTAAGATGAGATCAAAGGAAATTTCAGTAGTTGCAAATCAAACAAGAGATGGACCCAAAGTGACTTCCTGTCTTTAGCTTACGGGCCACCAAACTAGGGTCTTGAAAATAATTTTCTTCCAAAATAAAGGTAAAAGAATAAGAAAACAGGATTGTATTACTCTATTCACATAAAAAAGGTTTTCTTAATTTCTGCTTACAACATTTTAATAGATGTCATTTTGCGTTTGAAGTATATGAGCACTATTTTCTCTTGTCGCCCATAAATCTATGAAAGAAAAATGTTAAAGGGACAATTTCTAATTGCTCTTAATTTTAAATCTTTTTTAAGCATCTTATTTGAAATCCAGTTTTATAAGTCATGATGTTTTGCTAGAAAATCATGTCTTAGTTACAACAAAAGCATCAAAGAGGATGGTATGTGAAAATTAACTTGAAAATTGGTATAAAATAATTATTCTTTAACTCTTTCTCACACATTGGTTAGGTTAATTTTGATCACTACCATCTCATGAGAATAATTTCAGAAATTTGCCTCTTTTTTAGTACCTTTCTCTAGAAGTCAATGGATTTTCAATTTTCCATTCTTTTATTTCACTAGTCCACCATGGAAGGACTTTTGTCCATAACGTTGTTCAGAGTTTCATTCTTATGCCCTAAGAGTGGACTCAGTAATATTAATGCATAAAATCCTTTTTAGGGCCTGGTTAGTAGTGGGAATTGCAGAGCCAACCTGCCCACCGTTCACCTGCCATGTGACTTAGAAGGGTGTGTCGCCTCCCTGTGGCCTGCTGTTCATCTTAAATAGAAGAGAATGATATTGCCTATCACAGAGAGTGTTAAATACAAAGCAATTCAGTAATCCATGCCTAATGCTTAGTGTCGGGAAGGCTTTTAACAAAATTGATGCTATCGTTGTGGTTGTTACTGTAACTCGTAATAACATCATTATTGTTTTCGTTGTTTCAGTTGTCAGCTCAGCATAGCACTGAAGCAGCCTCAATTCCCTTCTCAATAAAAGCAACTTTGAAGACACAGAGGAATATGAAACCTCATTTCAATAAAACACCTAGATCAAGGTATGAGAGAGTTATATTTCTATTTCCAGCATTTGGAAGATGTTTGCACCAACTCCAAGGCACATGGGACTGGGCTGAGATAAATTCAGGCCAAAGGAACGTTTGAATGACCTTTCACAATCCCCAGAATGAACTAAAAAGGGGGCAGGTAAGACGCTAGGTACTGACTGTGTGAAGGTCAATACCTCCCTCTGACTATCTCAAAAGCTTCATGGATGCACTCAAGGGTATGCAGTGCAGAAAAACATGAAAGATCAAAACAATAATTGAATGAAAATAATTTGTTCTGTAAGTCTCAGAATGCATTACCAAAGACAGAGTTTTTGCAATGTTTCCTACTTTCTGGTGGAGTCAGAGTGAAGAAGAGGTTTTAGTATCACCTTTTAAAATAAGAGATGAAACAGCGTTTGGAGGCACTTCAAAATTATAACATTCTATACAACCATTGGCTTAAATAAAATCAAAATCATAAGTTATAAATATAATAATAAAAATGAGAATAGAACATAAAAAATTTTAAGCATATAGCCAAGTATGTCATCAGAGGAAAATTCACAGCTTTAAAGGCTTTCATTGCGTATGACCTGATGGTAACTACGTGACATTCGCTAATACTGTGGTAGTAATCATATTGCTATACGCATATACCAAATCGACACATTGTACACCTCAAACTTACACAATGCTGTATGTCAATTACGTATCAATAAAGTAGGACAAAAATACTACATGTGATATCTACAATGACACTTAAGTGATTTGTGTAAATAAATGGATTATCTCTGAGAAAATATCAAACATTTTGTGTATATACCATATTTTCCGCACTATAAGGCGCAACTAAGAGCCTTAAATTTTCTCAAAAATCAGCCGTGCGCCTGATAATCCAGTGCGCCTTATGTATGGGTTAAGTACAGAAATAGTCCCCATAATTGAGACTGCGCCTTATAATCTGGTGCGCATTATGGTGCAGAAAATACGGTATTATATCTGTGTGTGTATGAAACAGACAGTACAAAAAATACACACCATAAAGCCTTTAGAGACAGACCATTTAAAGAACTCATACAGATGAGTTCTTTAAAACTTCAAAGAAAGTAGTTCATGTAATATGGAAATCATTCAGAAGTCAGAAAAGTAAACAAAGCTACCCAGTTGTCTTATCAAGCTAACAGAAAAGCATCAGACCAATGTATAATGAAATCAACAAAATAAATGAAACCTCAAGTCCAATTTCACTTGGAAATACAGATGTTAAATACAATTCAGTTGGACATGAAAACAATTATCTACCCCGTAAAGGATCCCACTAATGCAAAACTGACTTAGTATTAGGAAATCCAATAATATAGCTTTATACATTAAGAGAACCAATACAAAAAACTAAGAATTCTGTTATTTGCCAAAAGAGGTTTATTGAATTTTAATGCTAATTCCTATTTTTAAAAAAGACAGAAAATTGTAAATAGAAAAATACCTCTTAATATGATTTTCTAAAAGTCTCCAATCAATAGCCATTGCAATTTTAAAATACTGAACACATTCTGGTTAAAATCAGGGACAAGATAATCATCACTATTATTATGTTATATAATTCTGATTTGTATAATAAGAGATAAAACAAAAACAAAAATATAACCTTTCAGAAGGATAAGGCAAAAGTTACTAACAACCGCAAAAAAAAAGGATTTTAAAAAGTCCAAGAAAATCAATGAAAAACATCTCTGAGAATTAGAAAGAAAACTCAATAAAGTTCACAAAAATTCATCTTAGCCTATGCCCCAGAAATACATCTCAATAGGCAGGGATCTTGTTCTCAGCACATTCATAACATAGAGCATCAAGGAATAACCTCATTAAGGAAGATAATTATATCGTAAAAAAAAAAAAATTTTAAACAGAAGCAGCAACATGCTATGTTCTTCGATAACATCACAAATATTTCAATAGGTTCATTTTGCTCAGTGAATACATACATAGTTGTAATGAAATTCTAATCAAAACCCCAATAGAATTTTTTCTTGGGACTTGAAAACCATGATTCAAAACCTCTTGAAAAAATAAGCTTGTACAAATAGCTTAGGTATTCTATGCTAACCACTTTCAAATGAATTATTTATACCTGATTGCTACAGCAATATCCTAAAGAAAGAGGTATGCCACCCTCAATTGTTGTCGCCATTATGTCAAAATTGGAATCCCAAAATTCCCTGTTAATCTTTTTCAATGGTTGTACAAAAAGCACCTTTGTGTGAAGTTGTAGTGTTTTGTTTTGTTTCTAATAAACCTGAGACCAATATTTCCACAGACTTTCAAAGTTAAAAACTGTGCTCCCAGAGGAGAACATAAAAAGGAGAGGCAGATAGCCTCCAGGTACATAAACAAAGCTGAGAAGTCAGCAAATTTTCTTTTAACAACAGTCTTAGTAACTACACCCAATGAAGCCAGAGTACCTTCTGTAGTTTGTGGAATTCTTGGTTAAGCGGCTAAATTCCATGCAGACATGGCCAGACATCACACACTTCATGAAAATGTACACGTTTTAAATTTTCCATTTTCTTGTGCCTGTGTTCCAGATTTGTTTGTCCCATTCCCCACTATTTCAGTCCATGTAGTGAAAACAGAGTGACATCCTATTACTGTTGTTAGAAGAGAAGAGATTTACAATGAAGGTGAACTAAGCTGAAAACAGGTCCTGCCTTAACTCAGGGTCACCACACCCAAGTGGGGGAATTTCAAGAGGAATGTTAGGTGGTGCAAACAAAAGGCTAAACTGAAATTAGGATCTAGAGAGATAGCTGCACCTCAAGTCCACTGTAGCACCGCTCACAATAGCCAACACCTGGGAACGACCGATGTACCCGTCACAGAATGAATGGATAAAGAAATTATACACGCAATGGCATATCATCCAGAATTCAGAAAGAGGGAAATCCTTCCATACGCGACACTATGGATGAGCCTGGAAGACACTGTGCTAAGTGAAATAAGCCGGACACAGAAGGGCAAATGGTGCATGATTCTACTTACATGCAATATCTAAAAGAACCAAATTCCTAGAAGCAAAGAGAAGAGTGGCGGTTGCCAAGGGTGGAGAGGAGCGGGACATGGGTGGTTTTTCATGAGTTACAAACTCAGTTACACAAGAAAATAAGTTCTAGAGATCTGCTACACAACACAGCACCTATATTCAACAATATGGGATTGTGCATTTAAAAAAAAAAAAGTTGTTAAAAGGGTAGATTTCATGTTAAGTGTCCTTACCACCATAAAAAAAATATGAGGAAGGGCACCAAGAAACTTTTGGAGGTGATGGATATGTTTATTAGCTTGATTATGGTGATGGTTTCACGGATGTGTGCATATGCCCAAACTCATCAAACTGTATACATTAAATATGTGTGGTTTTTTGTATATCAATTACAGTTCAACAAAGCTGTTTTAAAAATCAAAATACAGGAAAATGGTGAAGTCAGAGAGAATAGAAAACATGAAAATGAATTTGTTCAAGCAGTTCCCCGCAAACCATGGAATAAACACAATGATTAGAAGCATCTGGTTCATGTAAACACACTAAGTGGTCTAACGTGGAAGCCCAATCAGAGACGCAGTGAACTCTGCGGTCCCAAATCAAAGTGATGGAGCTGAACACCCACGACTGGGTCAGGTCTCTTCAGTGCTTTTATGTTCCCGTTGACGGTCGCTGAGACGGCTTTGTGACGTCTATGGACGTTTATTCCTCTGGGGTAAATTCACGTGATTGACGTGACGTGGGCGTGTTTCATGACCTGTACCTAACGCCCTGGAGCCACTGCCAGGTAACCGAGGTTCACATCAAAAGCCAGGTTCTATGTCCAATCTCACGTGGTTTCAGGGATTCTGTGATTTCTGTTTCCCGGCCTCGAAACTTCTGTCCTTAAACAGACTCCCCGTGGACCGTAATTACTCTCAGGTAAGAAGCGCTCTGCTGTGTGGCCGTGCGTGCGGGCAGCTGCGATGGGAACCTACCTGATGGGCTGCGAACCGACGGCTCATCGGCCGCTCGCCTTTCTCCTTTCTACGAACCTTGATCCTTGCCACTGGGACATGCTGCTTCTAATTCTTGGCCACTTTGCCCTGCACAAAGACACTGTAGCATCTTCAAAGTAATAATTTGTTTATTTCTTACATCGACATGAAGCTGTCAGGGTCTCAGGGGCTGGGGAAGAAACACAACCATGTTTCTTTAACGGTAAAGAACTGAGCCTATTTGTTCAGAGTTCTTCAGGGAAAGAAAGCCCATCATTTCTAACTCATTCCAGTGTCTTCTAAGCCCCAAAGAAGTTCTGGTGTTTAACCTAATTCCAACGTGTGAAAAGCAAAACGTGATTCTGCCTTAAGCAAAACCAACCCATAAAATTCTGGACACATGAGGGTATTTGTCCTTCCCATCTTTCTCATCACTGTTTTCTCATCAAGATTCTAAGTGAGCTGATTTTAAAAATGACCCTGATTCGGTATCCAGTGTATGTTTCCTAACACTGAAATTGAATCATTCATCAAGTCACAATTTTGAAATAATGAGATTTCCGAACCAGAAACCATGTGTCTGCTCTAGTTCCATTATAGGTCCAATTCAACAAATAATGAAAATTGTGCTCATAGGCAATGTAGAATCCAGTTACAGGCCAGTCGGTATTAGAGGATATATACATGCCTCCATGGCGATGCCCTGTGTTACTGTTGTCCTTGTTCTGGATTTGTGGACTTCACCAGCAAGCATCAGAAAAGACAGATTGGGAGGATCATCCTAATAAACAAAAGCCCATGTCACACAATGGCACTGTAGGCTTGGAATATAATGTCTGAGTTTCCTCGGGCTGCCACAACAAAGGACCACAGACAAAGGACCGCGTGGCTTCAACCACAGAAGTTTATAGTCTCTCCCAGTTCTTGAAGTCCAAGGTCAAGGCATCAGCTGGGTTGGTGTTTTCTGAGGCCTCTTTCCTTTGCTTGTTGACAGCCATCCTTTCCCTGTGTCTTCACACATCGGTATCCTAATCTTTTCTTCTTGTAAGGACACCAGTCATTCTGGATGAGGGCCCATCATGAGCTCATTTTAACTTCATTATCTCTTTAAGGCCATATTTCTGAATACAGTGACATTCTGAGGCACTGAGGTTAGGACTTCAACCTATGAACTTGGAAGGGGGACCATTTAGTTCGTGGCACGTCCATAGCGAAAGCATCAGTATGACAACAGGAATGGTAGGGCTGCTCAGCCCGATACTGGTGGACACCACAGGCCAGTCCGTAGAAATAGGAAGCACCAGCCCTACCTCCTCCTGAGCATGGGTGGTGAACAGTCCTCACTGAAATGTGCTGCTATTTCAGGGACAGTATGACAGACATGTCACATGGGGAGTCTTACAATGAGATTCATCTATTTCTTCCGTGAACTCTTCTTTCACCAGAATTCCTTCTCTTTATAGGACTGGCAGTGAGATGAACAACAGCTTTTCTGGGGTGAGGTGGAGCGCCTTTGAGTTACTGCATGGTGCAAACTACTTTTCTGACAAGGAGAATGAAATGTGGCGAGGTAACACCGGGTGTGTCGCAAGTCCGCCCCAGTATCTTATGAACATCACATGTGAGTATAACCTGGTACAATGACAAGGGGGGGAAATGCCTATGTCTGACAAGCAAGAAGCCAATGATTAACAGCCAGCCATGAACTAAAAGAAATCTAAGTGCCAGAAAGTAGAATCGATGATGATTGGACAAATAACTAGTTTTAAAGCATATCCACATGGATATTAACTCCAAAGAGTAGTACTTGTGTTGTTGCTTCATATACTGGGAAGTTTTTGCCAGTTCTGATTACGACAGGTCTTCACGTGTTCCACATGCTTTGAAAGATTGTTAAATACTTCCCAAATCAAATTTACACATCGAAGTTATAGTTCCTCTTCTTTCTTGCAATCACATGGCTACCATTGGTGCTAAAGCATTCCTCAAAACTTAAGGAGAGTCTTGTTTCAGAATGGACTAGTTCTTAATTTAATATGATTACAGTCTCCTCTCAGGTGAGCTCAATCTGTTTTGCAGAGCATGCAAAACCGGCCAAGGGGTCACGCTGTGTAGGCAACAAAGTGAAATTTATTAATAGATATGTTCCATCTCAAGAAAAATTTAGAAGTGAGGCTGAGCCCTGAACGTACTGTTAGTCGTATGGTTTAGGTTCCTCTTTCTCCACATCAGCCAGCTGCAAGGCTATTTCCTTACTCTCCTTCCTTTAAGCCTTGAAACACTCTTCCTGGTAAGAGCATCTCACAAGTCTATCCGATCAGCGTCGAATGCCTCTAAGACATTTGCATCCGCAGGAAGAAAGCCTGCATTCATTCATTAAATACACATTTATTCAGCTGTCACTCTTCCAGGTATTGTGCTAGATCAGTGCTTCTCCACCAGGACAATTCCTTCACTCCCACCCCAAGGGACATGTGCAATGCCTGGAGACAGCTTTAGTTGTCACAATGAGGAAGGGGGTTGCCACTAGCATCTAATAGGTAGAGATGCTGCTGACCTTCCTACAGTGTACGGACAGCCCCTCCAACACAGACTGATCTGGTCCAAACGCCAACAGTGCCCAGGGTGAAGAGCCATGTTATAGATCCTGATGATGAGGGAGAAACTCATACATTAGTAGAAACAATGCACACGAACTCACCCAGCTGCCCAGCCCAAACTGCCCATCAGAACTGTGATGTAGTTGGCTTCCTCAGCGAAGATGTAAACAGAAATGCGGGACTCTAATCCACACCCATAATGTCAAAATTGAGGGCATTCCCTCTTCCAACGGCTAGCGGACAGTTCTTACTGGGTAGAGAAGACCTTGGAAGTAGGAGGAGGATGAGGCTCAGGGATCCCAGTAGGGCCCACGGCTCAGCTGTGGCAGGGGCACTTTAGCGTGTGATACTGTGAGGGCCTCACTTTGTGGGGCAGCCATGAGAGCCCCCATCTGGGGGAAGCAAGAAGGGCCATGTGGAGATAAGAGGGAGGACATCTAGGCAGAGGGATCCGGCCACATGCACACAGAGGGTCACTCTGCTCAGCAGGAGGGCCCACAAGGGACAAGGTAGACCAATCCTTGGTAAGCCAGGATGACAATCCATTGAGTAAAACTTCAGGTGCCACCAGGAAATCATGTGACTGTCCTCAGAAGATGAAGGAACAAGGTCTTTAGGGGGCACATGGCATTCTGTCACTCTTCAGAGGAAAGCTCACAGCCTTGCTGCCATCACCTCTGTGCCCACACCTGCCCCGGGTCAGGCCTGCTGCCATCACCTCTGTGCCCACACCTGCCCCGGGTCAGGCCTGCTGCCATCACCTCTGTGCCCACACCTGCCC
>PVJL010018040.1:0-16910 GCA_004026885.1 Lyroderma lyra
GCCCACCACACAAATCAGACGTTCTCCCGAGCTGTCGTCATTCAACTCTCTAGGCCCGTCCAATCCTGAGTCGCGTTGGAGCGAACCCGCCCTCCGCCCCCAACGATCGCTCCTCCCTGCAACTGCCGCGCTCCCTTCTCCGGGTTCGGGCGCGCGCACAAACCGGTAGGCTTTCACCTTGCAATGGGTGTTCTCGTCTTTCGGGTTATCGGGGTATACTGAGCACTCACTCATCGGGCAACTTGGTCTGTCACCTTTTTGTTCAGTCCCTGGGATTGTAATACTGCTTACTCGCCTTGACATTACGCTGCTCACCTTGTGGGGAAAGCAGTGTAGACTCGGGCCTCCAACGAATCTAGGGGAAAAGATGTTTCCATTCCTTTAAGTGAAATGGCGGGAAACCTCAGTTCGGAAGGTTGTTTGGGAACAGGCTCGAAAAAATGTGGCTGTCGAGAATTGGATTTGGGTGGGATGTTCCCGACTGGGAGTTTGAGAGGCAATCCAGTTTAAGTGGTTAAGACAATTTAGTAAATTTCCGCCATCAGCTACACAGTTTCATTTCACGTAACTAGTATATGTAGGAGACTTAAAAGGGTTTTATTTTAATTGTTAACAGATCTTTTCAGCTTTTGTTAAACGTAGTACTTCTTCCAACGAACCCTGGGTATAGCATTTTACTCCTTTGGCACTGTCATCTCAAGTTATCATTTGAAAATAGCTTACAAAAACTACCAAGCACTCCAGTGCTCTAATAATTTGTTCATATTCACCCCCTCTTCGCCCTGCAGGTTACAGTATAAGCGCTAAAACCTTTGCACGGATTACCATGGAATTAAAATAAGCCTCAGAGTGGCCAGGTTAGTATGTTCTGAGCAGCAAACCTTCCTGTCGTGAATCAGTTTAAACTTCAGTTTTTCAGTTTTGGGCCACTTCACCAAACTTTCCTGATGCCCTTTCCTGTATAGCATTTGGGATTTTCAAATTGGATACTACTACAGAAATGGGAAATGGGAGAAACGTTCATACAAACAATTGACACAAGAAATAAAAACAAAAAAATCTTTATACCAATGAAAATATAAATAAGCAAAATCAGCTCAAAATGTAGAAAATCTGAATAGATTAATTAAATAAAAAACAGTCAAATATATCCCCTACACCAAAATGCACTAGAGCAAATGGTTCCAAAGTGTAAAAATACTTACAAAAAATCCCAGCCTGTTTTGAAAGATTATCATAGTCCTGTTATCAAAATCTAACAATTAGAACTAGAAGGAAATCCGTAGACCATGTTTTATATATATTTATATAACTATAAACGCAAAAATTTTAAATGAAATATTAGCAATTTTAATCCAGTAGCCTCTGTACCACAGGCCTGCAAGAGAGAACAGTTTGTGTAGCTCTTTATAATCCTTAAACAATTTACCCACTTTTCCTCCTCTAGAATTACAGGAAAATAATTCCATCATTATAATCCTTACTCGCTCAGTCACAACGAGTAGCCTCCAGGTCATCCATCATTACCCTGATTAGCATCTCCATGCCACCCTCTACTTTTATTAATCTGATTCATTATCCCAACCATCCTAACCATGTCGTCACGCACTTCAGATTTCAACATCTGTTATCAGTCATTTCCCCTTTATTCTTCACCTCTTCTCTAAATGTTGCCATCAACTTCCTGTCCCAACTGAAAACTGGCTTGTCACCCAGCAAAACTACCTCCTTTGCAATTTTTCAAGTACAGGAGATAATTTTTCCTTTTATAAACCTGCTCCTCATGTTTCCTACAAATCATTTCTCTTCCTTCAAAAACCCAAACTTTTTAAAGTTAATGACAGCTGCCACTACACCAAGAAGCTGTCACCTACTGATCCCTAGTAACTCCCCCTTCATTTGTTCATGGCTCATTGTCTTCATTTCTTCCAGTTTTGTCATTTTTCAGCCACTTTATTTTTTAAAATATTACCCACATTTTCCAACCAACACCCTGGCTTCTCAGTTCGTCATCATCCTCTTCATGGTGCAGTGGCCTTGCTACTCTTAAAGGCAAGCCCTCCATTTCTGTTCTATGAGGGGATACCCAAAACACCTAGAGTTTATTTATTAAAAAATTGTGTATTTATAGTTACATGTTTAAACTTCAGTCACCTTCAAAGTACTTACTCCCCATTTGATGCAATATACCTTTTAAGACGCTTTTTTTCTACTGCACAAAACAGTTTTTGAACTCGTCAATTTTGATGCCGTTTAGTGCTTCTGCCATTTTTTTGTTTCACCTCTTCCACATGGGCAAAATGTTCACCTTCGAGGACTTTTCTCACCTGGGAAACAAAAAATAGTCGTTTGGGGTGAGATCAGGTGAATAAGGAAGGTGGGGCATGAGGGTCCTGCCGAAAACTCAGCGTGGTGTGTGGGCAGATGCCTTGTCATGCCGCATGTTTGTGTAAATTACCCATCATGAAATGGACAAACGCATTGGAAAAGCTTCAAAAAAAAAATTCACTGAAGCTGAATGCAGCCTCTCAACAACAATGCCAGGTGGTACACTGACGCAGATGGGTTCCTATTATAGAACACTCACCTGGTGGGAAAGCCCTGTACTACAAGGGGCCCACCCTCCAGAAGATTCTGGGTTTTTTTGAGTCACTCCTCATAGATACTTTCTCTATCCTTCTCTATCCAAACAGCAAATGGGATCCTCCTGCCTGCAACCCATAGGCAAATTCCTGAGGCAGAGATTTGGTGAAAAAGGAAAGAAATCTTTATTCAAAAGTTATGGAAGAATGGCAGGCTTCTGCCTCAGAGCCCATTCCCTCTACTACACCCAAAGAAAAATAACTGTGTCCCCTCTTCCAGGCTAGACCAGGCCTAGGCTGTGCCCAGAGTTCCTTCTCCCTTTTAAAAATACCATCTTTTGGGGAGCACAGTTAGCTGCAGCATGATCATCAAGGCAGGTCCCAGAGGAAGAGAAAAAGGTCCCAGTCTCTTGCCCCCCTTCCATTTAAATTTTCCAGCCCATAATTCCCTGCGTTCCTGAAGTGTCCACCTTTCTAGCCAATTGCGTATTAGACTGGTAAATCTGTACCTTCCCTTGCCACCATGTTCTGGAAGGGATTAGGAAGGTTTTTGGGTTTTTTTTATCGTCCCTCAATTGCACTTGCCAGTCTGCAGCTTCTCTGCCCAGGAGTAGAGAGATCTGTCAAGTGCCAGGCTAGCTTGTTACTGTTGCCTTGGGCAACTTCCTCCTATGACCCCCTCTTCTCCCAGCACCAAGCATGTATCATTAACCTGGCCAAAACAACAACATGGTCAAAACAAACTCTTCATTTCTTCATATCTTCTCCTCCCTCAGTCTTACCCATATCAGAAACATCGTTTCATCATGCTGTTCAATCCAAAAAACATAGAAGCTTTTTTTATTCCTCTTTCCTCCACTCTCCTCCTCCTCATTTCCAATCCTTCTAATTCATTAGCAAATCCTTTTAACTAACATTCAAAACCAATACTGAACCCACCACTTCTCACTGCCTCCATCACTACCATCCCAATCCAAGCCACCATTACCTCTCACTTGGACCACTACATTAGTCTCCTCGCAAGTCTCCTTTCTTTCACATTTGACCCTCTGCAATCCTTTTCTACTAACAACTATCGTGCTTTCAAAACCATAAATCAGGGGCCTGGATGAGAAAGATGAAGGGATTAAGAAGTACAAATTGGTAGTTACAGGAGTCACAGGGATGTAAAGCACAGTGTGGGGAGTATAGTCAATAATAATGTAAAAACAATGTATAATATCAGACAGGTACTAGACTTATGGAGGGATCACTTCAGAAATGATATAATGTCTAACCACTCTGTTGTACACCTGAAACTAATATAAAATAATATTGAATGTCAACTTTTAAAAAATAGTCATGGGGATATATAGTACAGCATAGGGAATATAGTCAATAATATTCTAACTGTACAGTGTCAGATGGATATCAGACTTACTAGGGTTATTACTTTGTGAGGTATGTAAATGTCTAATCACTCTGTTGTTTTGTACAACTGAAACGAACAAAACAAACCCATAAATCAAATCAAGTCATTCCAATACTCAAAACGCTCCATGACTTCCCATCACATTTAAAATAATATGCAAACTCTTTATGAAGGCCTACATGATTAGGCAGACCAGGCATACCTTTTTTTTTTTTTTTTTTTTGGTAGTATGTGGGTAGTTACCTGGCTGGGAATCAAACCCAGGCCGCAGCGTTGACAGCTCCAGCGCCAAAGCCTTAAGCCACTACACCACCAGGGAACTCCCAGACATACCATTTTAAATGGGACGGAAAACAATGGTACTGTCTCTTTTCAAACAGTACAGTGGTCAGCCTACTAACACCCAGTAAGACTAGGCTGACCATACATAGAGTTTGAAACAGAACACTACTATTGTTTTCTGTCCCATTTAAAACAGTACATCTGGTCAGCCTATTGATCTATTTGGTCCCTAAATGTTTGCCTGACATCATTTCCTAACAGTTTCCCCATTCCCCACTCCATACAGCCACACTGGCCTTTCTGTTTGTTGAACAGGCTTGGCTATTAGGAGACTTAAGACTTTTTGCTCTAGCTATTCCTCTACTTAGATTGCTCTGCCCACCTCCAGCAGAGTTAATTTTTCTTGCTATTCAGATCTCAATTTAAGTATTAAGGGACTTACTTCCTAACCATTCAGTCTACAGTAGCCACCCAATATCTATCATATAATTCCATTTTAATTCTGCAGAGGACTTCTCATTATCTGATCTTCTTACTTATTTATTTATTAGTCTGTTAACTGTCTCTCTCAATTAAAGGAACTTACCTTATCCATCACTATATCCCCTGAGCCTAGGACAAAAGTTAAATGAATTGATTCATTAACAAACTAATTCATTAACAAGAAATGTGTAAACTGATATGAAGAAAACTATGCAATTTTGCTGTAGGGCAAAATAAATCCCTGAATAAGTGCAAAATAATGCCATGTTCCTAAAAACATAATTTATCTCAAATTAATCTATAAATCTATTATAATTTTAACCAAAATCCCAACTGGATTTTGTTCTCACTTGACAAGTTGATTCTAAAATTTAATCTGGAAAAAAATGAATCAGAATAGCCAAGATGTTACTGAAAAAGAAGAATATTGTGATGGTTAGTTGCCCTGTAAATATCAGAATATTTTATAAAATTAGTAGTGGCAGGCTTAATAGATTAATAGAATGGAACAGAGACTCCAGAAAGGGATCAATGTATATATGTGAAGAAGTATGTGATGGATGTCGCATTTCAAACAATTGAGGAAAGAACTGATTATTTACTAACTTTGTTAGGACACCTGTCCTACCTTTTATTGGAACAACTTGCTATCCTTGAGGGGGAAAAGAGGAAGTTCTTAATTCATACCAGCTTTAAAATAAAATGGCAGGTGGATTAAAGACCTAAATTAAGTTAAATATGTATATATAGGTGCAGTCACTGTGGAAAATAGTTTGGAGGTTCTTTAAAAAAATAAAAATAGAACCACCATATGACCCAGCAATTGAACTTGTGGGTATCTATCTCAAGAAAACAAAAACTCACTCAAAAAAAAAAGCACCATTGTGTATGTTCATTGCAGCATTATGTACAATAGATGGGATATGGTAACAACCTAAGTCTCTATCAATGGATGAATGAGTAAAGAAAATGTGATATGTATGTATATACACACACAAAATGGAATATTATTCAGCCATAAAAAACACAGTATCTTGCCATTTGTGACAACATGGGTAAACTTTAAGGGCATTATGGTAAATAAGTCAGAGAAATACAAATACCATAGGATGATCTCACTTATATGTGAAATCTAAAAAAAATTAAAAAATTAAAAAACAAGAAAAGGAGCAACCCAGCTTAGTGATACAAAGAACACATTTGTGGTAGCTAGAGGTGGGGGTGGGGAGCCAAGTGGGTGAAGGGAGTCAAAAGGTACAAATTTCCAATTATAAAATGAGTAAGTCATAAGATTCTAATGCACAGCATGGCAACTATAATTAATACTGTATTGTGTATTTGAAAGTTGCTAAGTTCTCATCACAAGAAAAAATATCTCTATGTATGGTGACAGATGTTAACTATTGTGGTAATTGTGCAATATATACAAATATCGAATCATTACCTCGTACATCTTAAACTACTATAAAGTTGTATGTCAATTATACCTCAAGAAAAATAATAAATAAATCCAAAAAAGAAAAATGTAAAAAAGTACAAGAAGAAACAATGAGATATTTTTTCACTTACTCGATAACCAAAAACCTTTTAAGTTGGCTAATATGTAGGGCTGGGAAAGCTGTGGAGACAAGTAGTCTCATTAGT
The DNA here is from genome assembly GCA_004026885.1 of Lyroderma lyra. Taxonomy (NCBI): domain Eukaryota; kingdom Metazoa; phylum Chordata; class Mammalia; order Chiroptera; family Megadermatidae; genus Lyroderma; species Lyroderma lyra. The sequence continues at coordinate 6,403 of PVJL010018040.1, forward strand.
TATTAGTGGGAATGTAACTTGATATTTCTATTTTAGTCTATATGAACTGAAATTTAAACTGCATATATCCTTTGACCTAGAATTTCTACTGCCAGGAATTTACCATATACAAGGTACATTTACAAGGACTTTTCCAGAAGCATTGATTATAACAGTAAATGAATTTTTAAAAAATTCAAAAACTTCTTGAACTCTCCTTATATTTCCAGTGGTTTTATGCTTAACATGTCCTTTTAATTTCTGAGATCAGTTAAACAGGACTAAAATTTCATGTTTTCTTTTGGCATTTTTATGATTAAAATGTATTTTTACATTTTTTAAATTTCTTTTAAATAGGTATGTTTCCAACTGTCTTTAGTGATAAAAAAATTTTTATCTATTAGAGATACAGCCATTATTAGATGGTAAGTTTTTATATATTCTTAGATCTATTTCAGGGTTAACTATTCTTATCCACTGATTCATTGATTATTATCAAATTCAAATTCTTCAAACATACACAATAAAAATTAGTTTTAGAAGCAAAATAAGAATCTAATTAATTTGTCATTGTTTCTTCCCATAGCTAGAAAATATCAGTAACATCTATATACTAAGTTGTTCATCTATCTAGGATAGTTCTCTTTATCAGAAATATCCAAGTTTTCCCCACAACATGTGCTTTAACACAGGGGACCCAACCCCCGGGGCCATGGACCAGTACTGCAGTAGGTGAGCTGTGGGTGAGAAAAACTTCATCTGAATTTACAGCCACTCCCCATCACTCCCAACACCACCTGAGCTCCTCCTGTCGGATCAGCAGCGGCATTAGATTCTCATAGGATCTTGAACCCTATTGTGAACTGCACATGCAAGGTATGTAGGTTGCGTGCTCCTTACAAGAATCTAATATGCCTGATGATCCGAGGTAGAGCTGAAGAGGTGATTGTATAATCATTTCATTATATATTACAATGTAATAACAATGGAAATAAAGTGCACAATAAATGCAATGTGGTTGAATAATCCTGAAACCAAACACTCCCCCACAGCCCACCTTCCATCCCTCCATCCCTTATCCATGGAAAAACTGGTCACTGGTGCCAAAAAGGTTTGGGACCACTGCTTTAATAGAAAAATCTATTTCACTTAGCACAAAGTACTTGGTATCTACTGCCTTAATTGTAAAAAAAGGAAAAAAAAGAGTGCGTGGAAAATGGATAGTGCCTGCATATAAACACTCAATAAATGTTAGCTATTACCATTGTTATTGATTTCTTTCTATTAAGCTTCTTGATTAAATTTTCTCAGTAGTTTTATTTTTCACCTTACTCTCCTATAATCTGTCTTCCACCCTTTTTACTTTCCTGAACCATCCATTTCTTTCCTCCTAATTACCAAATTTGATTCTACTTGTCTTGCTCATTGACTTTTCTGCTTAATTTACACCTTTCACCACACTTAAACATATGTACCTTAAACATTTTATTTTAACTTACATTAACATGTATTCATTGCCAACCTCTTGATGTAGGGTCAAGACTTTTACTTTGGGGAGTTCCCTGGTGGTGTAGTGGCTAAGGCTTCGGCGCTGTCAATGCTGCGGCCTGGGTTCAATTCCCAGCCAGGGAACTACCCACATTAAAAAAAAAAAAAAAGAAGACTTTTATTTTGAATATGAGTCCACTGTTTGGAGTTCAGCACCCCTCCTTTTTCCCTGAACCACATCAATAGTGCATCACACATGACTTTCAGTTTTGACTCTTATAAAGTGGAACAAGAACTTAAAAACATATGCAAAGTGTTCTCAATGCAGAGCAGAATCCTTCTTCATTTCAGGACTTACCCAACACACCATCAGTCTTTTACAGTAGTTTCACCCATACCTCATTCACAGCAGGTCTTCTTCTTCTTCTTTCTAATCAATTTGCCTTTATTAAACCTTTCTAAAGCATTTGATTTTATTTAATTTTCAAAGAGAAAACTTATTTTTCCTCCTCTCATATTTTATTATGTTATGCAACATTTAATTAAATATATAATTAAACAAGAACTTGAACAGACAGGTTTGTGACCCAGCATTGACTCAATGTGTAAGAGCAGTATTGTGTGGATTATCAGAGAATTGAAGTCTAGCCCCAAAGATTCAGCATGCACTGGGCATCAGTGCCTTTTTTTTTTTTTTTTTTTTTTTTTTTTTTTTTTTTTTTTTTTTTTTTTTTTTTTTTTTTTTTTTTTTTTTTTTTTTTTTTTTTTTTTTTTTTTTTTATGAAGGTGAAACAAAGAGATAGTTTATTGGGAGAAAGTACATTCCAAACAGGTAGGAGCAGGCCCGAGCAAGGAGAGTGGCTCAAGGGCCTCGAATGGCAGAGGGAAAGTACACTCCTAAGAGGTAGGAGTGGGATTGAGCAGGAAAATGGCTCAAGAGCTCAGTGTCTTTTTTAGAGGAAGTGGAGAACACTAATTAATGAGGTAAATGATTTAAGTGGTAACTGGTAGAAAGAGCTTCTGTTGTGTAATTATGCTTGGAAAGTCTTTAATGAAAAATGAGGTGAAGTCAAAGAACTCATGCAAAATGAGTAACTTTGTAATGAGAATAACAGCTTAATCTGCCTCCTTACATATTATAAAGTAAAATGTTCTGATACTTTAGTGGACATTTTGGGTTTTTTTCCCTCCATCATCCATTCATACTTTTTTTGGTAAAATGATACAATGATTTGCTTCTGGGGACTCACTTCCTCTCCCACTCTCAAGCTATGTCCTCTTGTAGCATTGGTCCCAAATCCAGCTCCATGACAGAGCCCAGACTGGGTTAGGCCAGTCAATATAGTCCATCTCTATGGCCTTAGTGATGGGTTCATTAATGAAGTATAGCCTGATCAGAAGCCAATGGGATACAAGGAGACAGTTGCTGGGGCTTCTGGGAGAGAGAAGCTTCTTTCTAATAACAGAGCTACTGGAAGAGACACTCACTTCAGGATTTAGTGTCTACAAATGTGAAGCTGAGACTGCTGCAACCCTTCTGCTGTTGGGAAGGGAACCAACCTGAAGATGAAGCTAACTTGGGGGAAAAGATCTGGGAACTAGGTCCTGGTGACATGATTTGAACTTTAAATAAAGTCATAACCATCCCTGGAAACTGCCAACAGTCTTTTCAGTTTCTCTTTCTAATGAAACCAGTTCACAGATTTTTCTTCACTAGCAACATAAAGAATCTTCACTGGCAAAAATGGAAATCTCTGTTCATCGTGAGTGGTCTGTAGTTTATTCAGGTTCTGAATGGGGTTTCTAGAGAAAATTTAAGTGATACCAAGGGTGCAGAGAGTAGCAGAATTAAAAACTGCAATTACTACAAAACAAAATAGTCTGCCAAAAGGAGTACAGTAATTTGCTAAATATAAATTCTATAGTGGCAATATAGGTGGATCTGTCACAATATCAGCAATAGGTACAGAAACATGGGCATTCTTTGAATATCCATTTGAAATTATAGCGTGGTCATCCATCTCTATGATTGGTGGGCAGAATCTCTTAAGATTCCGTCAGACACAAGGTTGTGAGAAACATATTAGAGACACATGATGCAGACAACAACACAAAGCCTAATGTGGGGTGAGTCCCCTCAGCTCTCATTATTCCATGGAGTCCCTCACGCTCTTGTTACCTTGAGGAGAGACAAGCTTGAGTCAGACACAGCCAAACATTATACAAATAGAGCTCCAGAAAAACCCCTGCTCCCAAGCTGCTCTGTGTATTTACAGGGAAATGGGAGGAAGTGGGGAACACTAATCAACCAGTTTTCTACTTTGAAGAAAGGCCATGAATACAAGAGGGACATCTTGTGGGATGGTTGTCTAAAGGAGTTCAAACACCAGTGCTGGTCTCTGCTAGTAATATTGTAGTTCTTCCTGCTCAACCAGCTCAGTCCTGCTGAGCCAGCTCTTTACTAGGCTACTCAAGAGTAGAGGGAACTGACTTTGCAAACTAGTAGATAAAGGGTCTGTTTCCCCTCACTTCTAAATCTGAGATTTAAATTGAAGGCAATAATTAGGAAGGAATAGGCCATTCATAGAGTCAGATACCATTGCAAATTGATTGGTATAGTGGGGATTGAGTCGGGAAATAAAATGTACTACTACAAGGACCATGTCAGATCTACAAAAGAGGTCATCTTTGAGATAAAATCCCTGGTATTCTGGAGCTGTTTGGTTACCAATCTCTTCATTCTTTGGGAACCAGGGCTTCCCAGGTCAATTCTTGAGTTAGGCACAGGTATACAAACTGTGATCCAAAGCATATGTATCTTATGGAACTGCCCCAGAACAATTCTGCTTATATCCTATTGACCAGATCTTATTCACATGGCCACAGTTAACTTATAGAAGACTGAGAAATAAATACTTTTTTCTGAATAGGCCATGTGGCCCAGATAAAAACTCTATGGCATTGTATGCCAAACCCCTCCTGACAGAATAGGTAAAAAAAAAAAATTGTTATGCACATATTGTACAGGGCTATCTCATGGAACCAGGAGACAAGCCTGATGGGGAACTTGAATAGGAATTTATCAAGAACCAAGGTAATTTTTCTCTTTATCTTTCTAGAAACACAAAGGTCCTCAACTATGCCTTTCTCAGCAGACCAACCCTTTGCTTACTCATCAGCACACATTCACTCAGCAAATATTTACTGAGCATTTGGCACAGATTAGGACTGTTATAGTCACTGAAGTTAGAAGAGGGAATAAAACAGACAAAAACACATATCCCCAAAACATTCATCTGAGCTCAAGTCCATATGTCCTTTCAATTCCAAGGATGCATAATTTTCAGACTTCCTGTTTCTATTTCACAATTCCAATTCTTATACGGGGTTGAGTGAAGGTCTTAAAACTCCAAAGAAAATTGGTTTCAGGTTGAGCTGTTTAGTTTCCTGTCTTATTATCAACAGAAGGTGCCCTTGAGCCTCAACACAGTGAAAGAAGCTTAGCCCTCTTTTCTCACTTCTGTGTTCCAGACGCCCCTCAGCTCTGCTCAGAGAGTTGTTTCTGAGTTTTCAAGTTGAGGCCTGGGAGCTGGGACTTGTCCCTAGCTGGGAGTGGTGAGATGGCTAGCCTCTATGTAGCACATGCAGAAAGAGAGTAAAAGTTAGTATCCACTAGGAAACTGAAGTAGAAAACCAAACAGAGGGAGTTCCCTGGTGGTGTAGTGGCTAGGCTTTGGCTCTCTCAATGCCATTGGCCTGAGTTCATTTCCCAGCCAGGGAACTACCCCCCAGAAAACAAACAAACAAACAAACAGTGCCCCTCCCCAATAAAAGTCAATCTGAAGGCTAAGAGGTGAAAAATAGGTACAAGAAAATGAGACATCAGGAGGCAACTAGAAGAGCAAGCAAATTTGGAAGGTGTATTATTCAAGTTTAAATCCAGAGGAAGGACAAGCAATTAGGACTGGTTGATCCAGTAATTCAGTGATGTCATGAGACCCATGTCTTTCTTCATCCAGAGTTAATGCCTATAGCAATCAACATTGCATGCTTCCCCGATGTGGTGGGAGAAAAAGAATGGCTTTCCATAGCTCTTTCTCAAATGAAGTACTTTCTTAGAGACCTTCAGCAAACCTCTTTTTAGTGTTTATCAGAACTAGGTCACATGGGAGTACTTTCAGACCAGTGGTTCTCAACTACAGGCAATTCCCCCCGATACCCCAAGAGACATTTGGGAATATCTGGAGATATTTTTAGTTGTCTTAATGCAGGAAATGGGGTACTACTGGCATCTAGTGGGTAAAAGAATTATCCAGCCCAACATGTCAAGAGTGTGGAGAATGGGAAACTGTTTTAGAACAAGCAGGCCCACTCCACTGAAGTACTCAGGCTAGGTGTGGGAGGAGTAAATACTGGAGAAAGAGTGATAATGAGTGGTCAGAGAGGGGAAGATGGAAAAATGTCCTGTTCAAAAGCCAAAGGAGGAGAATTTTAAGAAGCAAATGTTGTCAAGTGGTTGAGTTTATGACTGAAAATCATCCATTGGATTTATTCATAAAGGAGTTACTTGTTACATTAGCTCAGCGGTATCCAACCTTTTGGTTTCCCTGGGCCACATTGGAAGAAGAATTATCTTGGACCACACGTAAATACACTAACACTAATGATAGCTGATGAGCTAAAAAAAAAATAGTTGCAAAAATATCTCATAATGTTATAAGAATTTGTGTTGGGCCTCAATCAAGTTGTCCTGGTTGGACATGCCTGCCTTTAAAATGCTGACAGGAAACATCCAAAACAGAGTGAAAGGTAAAAGAGAGAGGGGATAATGAGGATGGTCCCTGGGAAGAGAATGCCATCTAGAGCAGTGTTTCTCAAACGTTACTATGCATGTGAGTCAGCTGGGGGATCTTGGACTCTATTCTTGCATTCTATTAACCACATATTCTGATTCAGTAAGTCTGGGGTGGGATCTAAGAGTCTACATTTCTCACAAGTTCCCCAGTGATGCCAGTGCTCCTGGTCCACGGGGCCCACTTTGAATAGTCAGAATTTAGAGGAGTGGTTCTCAAACTTAAGTGTGCATCAGGACCACAGTGTGGGCTTATTAAAGCCGAGGTTGCTGGGCCCCACCCCCAGAATTTCTGATTCAGTATGTCCAGGGTGGGGCCTGATAATGTGCCTATCTAACCTGCTCCCGTGTGGTGCTCGTGCTGCTAGTTCAAGGATCAAACATTTACGTGTATATGTGGAGAAAATCATCTTAGAAGAGAGAGCTTCACCACTGACTAGATAAGGAAAAGGCAAAGATTGATAGGGTTGTAGACAAGTTTGTAGGTTTGGAGGGGGGGTAGAACTTTGAAGAACTTACTGCCCATTCATTGGCCTATATCTTCTCTGTGAAGGAGTGATCATCAGCTGAGAGCAAGGGAGAGGATGAAGAGATAAAGAACTACTAATATAAATATTAGGCGAAGGCTTACTGCCCTCCAACTAGCTCTTCTTCTAACATCATGCAAAAAGTCAATTTGCCTTGTTACTTATTAAAGCAACAGTTTGCAATTAATTCATCCAGACAAGTTGACCAGGAAGTTATGTGGTACAGTGGAAAAATTATTAAGATTTTCCTTTGGCTGGTAACTAGAAACACTTGCCTTGGAAATTTCCAAGCCCAAATCTTATTGACTATGTGCTTTGATGTGGAAATTTAGGAATTCAATTGGTTTTGCAAGGCACAAAGCCAGGGAGGGCATTGGCAGAGAGAGTGTCAAATGTATGTTGATGGAAGGAGAACTAACTCTGGGTGGTGAGCATACAAGACAATGCATAGATGATGTATTATAGAATTGCATCCCTGGAACCTATGTAATTTTACTAACCAATGTCACCCCAACCCATTTAATTCTTTTTTAAAAAGAAAAAAAAAAGGCACAATGGCACAGAATTATGCGAGGGTGGACTCTAGAATGACAGGCTCTGGTTTCTAATCCTGCTGCATCATAAATTTGAGCAAGTGAGGTAACTTCTCTTAGCTTTAGTTTCTCATCTGTAAAATGGGGACAGTAGAGTTGTTGGGGGAATTGAATGAGATAATGTCCTAAACACTTAGAATAATGCCTGTCATAGTAAGTTTTTCACTTCTGAGAGGATTAGATTAAATTGATTCTAAAGCCACACCCATCTTTATCCATAATTCTAGATGACCATTCATGAGTTGCAAAATGTACATATTTATTACTGTAATAACTAACATTTATTGAGCCATTTTTGTGAGCTAAGCATTATTTTAAGCACTTACACATTTGAATTTAGTTGATCTTCACAATAGGTCCACGAGATGGGTTCTATCATTCACATTTTTGTAGATGAGGAAACTGGCACTTGAAGAAAATCATTTGCTCAAGTTCATACAGAAAATAAGTTATAGAGTTTGAGCCCACACAGTCTAACTCTGGGCCTATATACCCAATCCCCTTACAGTATACAGGGCTCTATAATGTGAATTCACTTCATATTACATGTCAAATAAGTGGATCAGATGAAGTAACTCTCATTTGATATTAAAAAATTTTAGGATTCCAAAATCTAGGATATGGTTTCAAAAATAATTTCTTTGTGTTTTTGCTCAGATCCCAAGAAGATGACCTTGTGGTGACCACTACGGTGGGGTACAAGTAACCAGAGATTAGCTTTAAGCATAATACTTCACACAAACTCTCAATAGTCTTCTCTTTAGGTGACCATATAACTGTTCTTATTGAAGTGGACTGTTATGATGCTTAAATAGCATAGTTTATGTGGATTGAAAATTTTAATAATGGTTATTTGTTAAATGCTCTTTTCATACTAGATTCCTTATATATCATAGCTTTAATACAATAGCTCTGCAAAGGTAAATACTAATACTTCCATTTAACAGATGAGAATCTGAAGTTAAAAATTTGCTAGAGGTACAATGAAAAATTTTTTGCTACAGGTCAAGAAAGCTTTCATAACGCCAACATTTTAGAATAAAAATAATTATTTCAAGACAAAGTAGTATACATTGAACTTTCACAATTTTGGGATCTGTCAATCTCCCTAATAAGACTTTATCTTAGTTTATGAAGTGTTTTTTTGTTTTGTTTTTAATTCATTTTTATTGTTAGACTTATTGGGGTGACATCTGTTAGTAAGGATTACATAGGTTTCAGGTATACAATTCTACAGTGCATTGTCAATTTGTTGTATAATAAGTTCACCACCTAATGTGACTTCTCTTTCCATCACCTTATATTAAGCTCTACCTCCCTCCTCTCCCACCCCCTCCCCTTTCTCCCCTCCTTTCCCACTCGTCCCCAAATAAACATTAAACTATTGATTGTGTCCATGGGTTGTTTGTTTATTTGTTCATTTCTTTTCTCTTTGTTGCTTTCAGTTTTATTTTTTTTTCCTTTTTTTTTGAGTGCTTTCAGTTTTATATTCCGCATATGAGTGAAGTCATACAGTTCTCTGTTTTTTCTGTCTGGCTTATTTCGCTAAACATGATGATCTCCAGGTCCATCCATTTTGTTGCAAATGGCAATATTTCATCTTTTCTTATAGCTGAGTAATATTCCATTGTGTATATGTACCACAGCTTCTTTATCCAGGCATCTGTCGCAGGGCATTTTGGTTGTTTCCATATTTTGGCCACTGTGAACAGCGCTGCGATGAACATTGGGGTACATGAGTCTTTGCAGACTAAGGTTTTCAAGTTTTTTGGGTAGATCCCCAGAAGGGGGATTGCTGGGTCATATGGTAACTCCATTCCCAATTTTCTGAGGAACCTCCACACTGCCTCCCACAGTGGTTGTACCAGTTTGCACTCCCACCAGCAGTGTGTGAGTCCCTTTTTCTCCACAGCCTCTCCAGCACTTGTTATTCCTTGTCTTGTTGATAATAGCCATTCTCACAGGTGTGAGGTGGAATCTCATTGTGGTTTTGATTTGCATTTCCCTGATAGCTAATGAGGATGAGCATTTTTTCATATGTCTGCTGGCCATTTGTATTCGTGGGAGAAGTGTCTGCTTAGGTCCTCTGCCCACTTTTCAATTTGGTTGTTTGTTTTTTTGTTGTTAAGTCTTATTAGTTCTATATATATTTTAGATATTAGACCCTTATCTGATGCGTTATTTGCAAATATTTTCTCCCATTCAGTTGGCTGTCTCTTTGCCTTGTTGATGGTTTCTTTTGCTGTGCAGAAGCTTTTTAGTTTGATATAGTCCCATTCATTAATTTTGCTTTTACTTCCCTTGCCTTTGAGGACAGGTTCATGAAGTCTTCCTTGAGTCCTAGGTCTATAAGTTTAGTACCAATGTCTTCTTCTATACAGTTTATTGTTGCAGGTCTTATATGAAGGTCTTTAATCCACTTTGAGTTAATTTTTATATATGGAGAGAGTTCACAGCTCAGGTTCATTCTTTGCATATGTTTTTCCAGTTTTCCCAGCACCACCTACTAAAGAAGCTGTCTTTTCCCCATTGTATGTTTTTTGCTCCTTTATCAAAAATTATTTGTCCATAAATTTGTGGGTTTATTTCTCGGTTTTCAGTTCTATTCCATTGGTCTATATTTCTGTTCTTCTGCCAGTATCAAGCTGTTTTGATTATTGATGCTTTGTAATATAAATTGAAGTCAAGAATGTAATGCCACCAGCCTTATTCTTTTTATGTAGTATTGCTTTGGCAATTCGAGGTCTTTTATGGTTCCATATAAATTTACTAATTCTTTTATCTATTTCATGAAAGTATGATTGTGGGATTTTAATGGGTATTGCATTAAATCTGTACATTGCTTTGGGCAGAATGGCCATTTTAATAATGTTAAGTCTTCCTATCCATGAACAGGGGATATTTTTCCACCTCTTAAAGTCTGTTCCAATTTCTTTCAAAAGTGTCTTATACTTTTCTGTATATAAGTCTGTCACATTCTTTGTTAAGTTAATTCCCAGGTATTTCATTCTTTTTGTTGTGATAGCAAAGGGAATTGACTCCCTCATTTCTTTTTTTTTTTTTTTTTTT
>PVJL010018041.1:0-16902 GCA_004026885.1 Lyroderma lyra
AAAAAAAAAAAAGAAAAGATGAATGTAGGGGACAGCAGAGCCTCAGAGGAACAGTGTTCTGAAACCCAGTCTGGAAAAAAAAAGGAATGCCAGCTTTTCTTCTCAGCAAATGAAAAGGTGACTGGTAGTCTTTGAAAAAAATGGAAGGAGAACAATATTCTCAGAGGAACACAGTATTGCAGAGCTCTGAGGATGAGAACCCAGAGCCCTCAGAACAATAAAAAGTCAACCCCCCCAGCACTTAGATAAAGAGGGGAAACACTGATTTTTTGAAAGTCAAAAGAGAGGACCACCATCTGTCTGGAAGAGAGAAAGAGTGAGCCTCAGCTCTCATGAAAACAAAGAAAAATATGTCCAGTCTTCAAACAGATTAAGAAGAGACTCCCAGACTTTAAGAAGGGATGACTGAGAAAAATATTTCAATCTTTTGAAAAAAAAAATGGGGAGTACAACCAGCCCTTAAGATGGCAAAAGCAAAACACTTAACCATCAGGAAGACTGAGGGGGAAACTCTAGGCTTTAAAAAAATAAAGGAGATATTACCTAGCTTTCAAAAAGATGAAGAAGGAAAGCTATATCCCTCAGAAAAACAGGCTGGACTTTTCTAGTTGTCCAAGAAATAGTGAGATAGAACCCCAGTTTTCAGAAAGATGGAGCGGGGGGCCCGAAGTCCTAGAAAACAAAGGGAACAGATGCCAGCATCATAAGACATATAGGGAGAAACACAACCTTCTAAAGTATGCACAGAAACCCCCAATTCTTCAAAAAGTAATTGAGAAAAACTGCAGCTTTCATGAAAACAAGGTTGGGTCATGCAGCCATTGGATTGATGAAATGAAAGACCCCTATTATTGGGAGATTACAGTGAAAAGCATGCAACCCAAAAGAGTTTAAAAGTAAGGGTAGCCCTGGGAAAAATGGAGAAGGTGAGCTTCAGCTTTGAAAAAATGAGCTGGTAGACTCACCATTCTCATAAAAAGGTGGGGAGGGGAACACCCAAGTCTCAGGAGGATCAAAAGTAAGACAATCAGGCCCTCTAAAGGACATAGATTTAAGAGCCCCAGCCCTCTGATGGACTGAATGAGAGAGACAATCAGTTCTCTACAGGTCAAATGGGGTGACCCATAGCACTCAGAAATAAAAAAAAAATACTACCAGTTTTGGAAAAAAAAGTGGGGGACAACCAGACTTACAGAAATGAAGAGAAGGATTCTCATCTCTTGAGAGGTTTCAGAGAGACATCCAGATGAGGACAGAAAAAATTCAGCACTTGGGAAGATGAATGGCACTGCCCAGAATTCAGGAGGATGAATCAATAAACACCCTACATCTCAGTTCAATAATGTATTAGGAACTCTGTGTCTTTTAAAGAAGGCACACACTTGACAAGAGTGCTTTTTCTAACATTTGACTAAACTTATGGTCAACACCTTTCCATCCCTACAAAACCTGCTCATTTACTCACCTTCCACCCAGTGCTCTCTCAAGAAACTGAATGGTACATGTTCTGTAAAGTATCAGAGAAGCATTGGACCTGACTTGTAATCAGTATGCTCATTAAATATTCATGCTAACTGCATTGTACCCCATACTCTTTCAGTGAGAAAAGCAGATACAGTGTGCTTTAGACAAATACAAATCAAGCATATGTGTGTTTTATTTTGATAGAATAATTTTAGAAAACTTCTAACATCTTTTGATTCACAAACTGGGTTGTTGTTTTTCATTTTGTTCAATGGTTGTTAGTCTCTTTCTCCAAATTCTTGAGGAATAGAGATCTTTTCTGATTGCCTCAAAAGCTAGTAATCCCTCTCAATGTTTCTGGGGTCAGTGAACCTTAATTTTGTCCTCCCTAGTGCTGGTGACCTGCGGGGTTTCTCATCACACAATGCTTCTCCCGTGACAAGGTCTGAGGGCACACTCCACACACCATTTCTTTATAGAGTAGGTCTGAAAGTACACTTTGTACACACTGCCTCCCTAGGCACAATGTCCAACAAGGTTCTCTCCACAAACCATGTCTTTTAAAAAATGTTCCTAGGCATTCTCCACACCATTATCTACCCAGGAAAAAGTTTTGAAGGTGTCTTTTTCACACACCCCTTTTCAAGAGAGAATGTCAGGCCAGCCATCCACACTAAATACTACTAAAGAGTAAAGCTGCAGCATCCTCCCCATACAGTATTTCCCTAGAAAAGGTCTGGGGCCATTCTACCTGTGCATCGTCTTGTCAGGGAGAAGGTCTAGAAGCATCCTTCTCTGGCACCTTCTTCTTAGGGAAAATATTTAGAGTTGTCCTCACCATACACCATCTACTCAAGCAGGATTTCTTAAGGCATCCTTTCCATATACTTTTCTCCCAGAAAAGGTATTTGGGGGGTGTCTCTTCACACATTGCTTCTACAGGCAGTAAATCTGAGGGTGTCCTCTTTACACAATAATTTTTTTTGAAGAGAAGACATGAAAGAGTTTTCCCTACCCACCACATGTACAAAGGAAAGGTCTTAGGGCACACTTTTCACACACCATATCTTTAAAAAGAACGTTTTCATCACCCACCACAGGCACTACTTCTCATGGTGAAAAATCCGAAGACATTCTCTCTACACACCATCTCTCCAAAAAATAAATTTAAAGGTGTCCTCCCCACACACTGTCTATGCAGACGGAAGTTTTAAAGGCATCCTTTCAATAAACTTTTTTCCCAGAAAGAATATCTCATGGCAATTCACACATCATTTCCTCAGAGAATAAGAGTTGGGGGCTCCTTCGAGTCCTTCTTTCACATTTTTCTTGAAAGAGAATGTCTGTAGGCATTTCTTCACACACTGCTGCTCTAGGAAAATGGTATAGGAGTGTTTCTGCGCACATCACATTTTCTTTTTTTTTTTTTTTTCTTTTTCATATGTGGGTAGCTCCCTGACTGGGAATCGAACCCAGGCCGCAGCGCTGACAGCGCCAGTGCCGAAGCCTTAAGCCACTATACCATCAGGGAACTCCCATATCACATTTTCAAGGGAAAGGTCTTGTGGACTTCATGCATTCTTTCTCCATAGAAAATTTCTGGTGGCATCTCTTCAGACACTACATCTTCAGAAGAAAGTTCTGGAAGCATTTTTCTTACACACCATTTTCCCAAGTAGAAAGTTTGAAGAATTCCTTTACACAAAACACTTCTCCAGTAAGTATGTCTGGGTCAGCCCTCCCCACACATTATGTCTTCAGGAAAAATGTTGAAGGAAATTCTTATGCACCATCTTTCCAGGGAGAAGTTCATAAAGTGTCCTCCCCACATACAATTTGTTAAAAAAATACATCTGGGAGCAGTTATCCACATAATTTTATCCAAGATTAAGACAGGGGTGACCTCTCCACACACCATCTCCCTAGGCAGAGCATCTGGGTTCATCCACCCCACACATCAACATGCCTGGGAAAAAATGTGAGGGTGACCTTCCCAAACAGTTTTTTCAAGAAGTATGTCTAGAGCATTGGTTCACAAGCACAGGTACATGCTGGAATGTTTAGGATACATGAAAAATCAGTAACGGCAAAGAAAAAACCCACAAGTAAGTAAATGAATGTAAAACATAATTATGGAACAACAAATGTTAAGTTTGAATCACCTTCCATGGACACACTTCAAAATTAGATGACATTAGCAAATGATTGGTGAAGGTATAGCAATGCCTTTTCTACCAATCATTATGTACAGTTTCAGAACAATCCATTAGTGACATTTCTAGAACTTCCCCAAATACATAAATACATAAAAAGCCAGACAGTTTAATCAGTTTAGTTATTGACTGAGTAAAAGTAAGTGTGTTATCTTTAATTGTGATTCTTCTCAAGTAGTTCTTTTTTATTTAATGTTTACATACTTGAACATAATCTTCCATATTTAACTATTATGAATACTATAAAATTAAAACTATGGTTATTACTTTTAGTGTAGTAATTTCTCTTTTTTAACTTATTCTCTTATTTCAACTATTTTACATTAAGATAGGCACTGAACAAAAGTGTCAGTATTTAAAAATAGCTGTTTTAAAAACAAGGGGTAGGATTTATAAAAATGGGTTTAAAAAGAGTATGAAAGTGGAAAAAGTTTAGCAGCCACTGTTCTAGAGGCATCTTGTTCTGACACCAACTTTCCAGGTAGAATGTCTTGAAGGATTCTTTCCACGCTTCATCTACCAAGGTACAAGTGCTGTAGGTGTCCTCCACACACACCCTATTTTCAGAGAAAATGTGTGGGGATGTTGCTTCACAAAATGCCTCTTCAGGAAGTTCTAGTTGCACCATCCTCGCGTACTGCCTCTTCAGGCAGAAGGTGTGGGGATGTCCTTCCCACACACAGCCTTATTAAAGAAGAGGTTTTAGGGCATTTTTTTCTACACCACCTACCAAATGAAGTTTTGAAGGCATCCTTCCCACACACCCTTTCTCTAGGGAGTACATCTTTTCACACATTGGTTTCTCAGAGAGTAGAACTAGGAATGTTTCGTACACAGAGCATCTTTCCAGGCAGAAGGTATACAGCAATTCTTTCTGCACACCATGTACCCACAAAGACTCTAGGGGGGCACTCTTTTTACACACTACTTTTCAGAGGGAAAGTCTAAGGGCATTCTTTCCTAATGACAGCTTTTCAGGGAGGTCTTTAGGCATCCTCACAACACACCATCTCCCCAGGCAAAAGTCTGAAGGTGTCTTCTCTATGCACTTTTCCTTTAGAGAAAAATTCTGGGGGTATCCCTGCAAACCTTGCCTCTCCAGGGAGAAGGTCTTGTGCATTCTCACTGCACACCACATCTCCAAAGAAATGGTCTAAAGTACACTCCCCACACACCGCCTCTGCAGTCTAAACTTATGGGGACTTCCTTACTACACATCACTTCCCCAGATATTATCTGGGTGCATCCTCCTCACATACCAACTTTTCAGGAAAAGGTCCAGAAGTGTCCTTCCCAAACAGTATCTTCAAGGAAAAAGTTCTGAAGCTGTTTTTTCTATACTCTTTTACTCCAGGAAAAATGTTTGGAGGCATTCTCTCACACAGCATCACAGAAGAGTATATCTGGGGCATCCATTTCCCAGGCATAAAATGTTGGGCATTTCTTTTGATACAAATTCTCTTTAGGGAAAAGTTGTGAAGTCTTTCTTCCCACACACAGCCTCTTTAGCAATAATGTCTGGGAGCGTCATCACCACACATCACCTCTCCAGGAGAAAATAGGGTTGTGCTGTCCCACACACACCATCTTCCCAAAGAGATCAGGGATCATTTTACCCACTCACCATTTCCCCAGAAAAAAGTCTGGGGCATTTTTCCACACCCCATCTCCCCAGGAAAAAAAATCTGGAAATATTCTTCTTATACACCACTTTTTTACAGGAAAGTTTTGGGAGCAGTCTCCATCTTCCCAGAGAAAAGTTCTGAAGTTGTTCTTCCCATATACCCATTTTTTCAGGGGATTGTCTAAAAGTGTTTTCTCACACATTATCTCCTAATAGAGTAGGACTGGGAGCATGCTCCCCACACCGCATCTTCTCAGGAAGAGTCTATTTGCTCTTTTTCCACAAACCACCACCGAAAGATGGTTCGCAAGCGTCTTTCCCACATATTTCCTCTTCATGAAGAAGGTCTCGTGGCATTCTCCCCACACCGCCTTTTCAGAGAAAAGTTCTGGAGGCATCTTTCCCACACACCACATCCCCAGGCAGAAGTTCTAAGAGTATCCTATCTGCAAACCTTTGACCAGAGAGAATATCTGGGGTCTTCCCTTTATACATTACCTTTCTGGGGAGATTTGGGGTCATCCTTGCCACACACCACCTCTACAGGGAGAAAGTTAAGTGGTGTCATCCCTACACACTTTCTCTTTAGGGAAAAGGTCTGAGGGTGCCCTCCCCACAAACTGCCTATGAAAAAGGTCTGGGGGCATTTTTCTCACGCATCATCTTTTCGAGGAAAAAATTTGCTGGTTTTCTCCTCACACACCTTCTTTCCAGAAAGATGTTCTAAAGTCATTCTGTCCACACATTCTTTTTATCAGAGAGAACATCTGAATAACATTTATGATGTAACTTTATATTATAAATTTCTAACAAGCTATGAACCAAATCTGCACAAACTGTTTTCTTACAGTGTTGAAACTTTTACCCACTGAGAGAAGAATGTGTTTCATTATTTCAAAAATTTATTAGTTAATTTGTTTCAAATGAAATGTGGCAAACTTCTAATCAGAGAGAATCAGGTCCAAATACATTTTTTATTTATCAGTCATTGCAGGTACAAAGTCAATAAATTTCTAAAGGGCTCCATGAAAACTCCATCAAACACAATATTTTAAATATAAAGCTTATACACTGTGTGTTTTCAAGAAATAGAAATCCAGCACCAATGAAAATGTGTGGAATTATACCATAAATAGCACTTGTGAATGTTATATTTTGTCAAGCTCCAACTACTTTATTCTCTTAAGGATGATGTTCCCACAAATGTGTGAGAAGAATGCTTGCAAACATTTGACCCAATCCTACTCTCTGGGGATATGGTGTGTGAAAAAGTGCCCCCAGACTTTCTCTTTAAAAATAGTGTGTGTTGGGAGGATGCTTGCAGAACTTTCTGGAAAAAAGGTGTATGAAAATGTCACTCCAAAACTATTTTCCAAGAAAGATGGAGGTGGCAATGATGCCACCAAACACTTTATTTAAGAAGGTGGAGTGTGGGAAGAACACCAAAAAGTGTTCTCCCCGGTGTGGAGATGTGTGGGAAGAATGACCTCAGATCTGTTTTCGAAGAGGATAATGTGTCTGGGATAAAGCCCCAGATCTTCTACCTGGATATGTGCTTTATGGAGAGGATGCCCCCAGTCCTACTCTCTGCAAAGGTAGTGTGTGTAGGGATGTTTTCCCTAAAAGTAAGGTGTGTGGGAATGCCTTCAGAACTTCTTCCTTGGAAGCTGGTGTGTGGGGAGGACACTTTCAGACCTTGTGCCTAAAAAGGTGATGTGTGGAGAAAATACCCTCAGACCATCTCCATGGAAAAGCCATGTGTAATGAGGATGCACCATACTTTTGAGCTAGGGAAACAGTTTGTAGGAAGGGTGTCACCAGAACTTTTACTGAAGAAATGATGTGTAGGAAGTTTGCCCTCAGACTTTCTTTCTGGAGAGATAATGTGTAGCATTGATGGCCCCAGTTTATTCTGGAAAGGTGGTGTGTAAAGGTATGCTCACAGACTTTTTCTCGGAAGAAGAAACGTGAGGAAAAACTTTCTTCAGAACTTCTGCCTTGGAAAATGGCATGTGAAGAAGACACCTCCAGACCTCCCTGGAAAATGGTGTCAAAAAAGAATGCCACCAAAGAGGCAGTGTGTAGATAGGGAATTGTCCCAGACCTTTTGCTGGGAAAGATACTCTGAGAAATGGACATTCCTAGTTCTACTCTTTGGGAGGAGGTGACGTAAAGGGAAACTCCCAAACATTCTCCCTGGGAAAAGAGTGTGTGAGAAGGAAGCCTTCAGAACGTCTTCATTGGTTGATTGTGTGTAGGAAGGATGCCCACAAAATTGTTCCCTGAATAGGTGGTGTGTAGGGAAGGCACCCCAAAAACTTCCTTCTGGAGAATTCATTGTGTGAAAAGAATTTTCCTAGGTTTCCCTGGAGAGGTGGAATGTAAATTGACATCACCAGATATTTTCCCTGGAGATGAAAACTCAACGTGTAGAAGAATGCTCCCAGCCCTTCCTCTGGGGAGGCTGTGTGTAATGGGACATCTGAGACATTCTATGCAAGAAAGAGTATGTGGGAATGGTGCCTGTGGAGATACTGTATGCTGATGAAGCACCCTGCTCTGTCTTTTCTATTTCTTCACACATTCTCTGGGAAGATCCTGTGTGAAGAAATGCCCCAATACATTTTCTCTGGAGAAAGGTTTTGTGGGAAAAACACCTTCATAAACTTTTTTTTGGGATTGGTTGTGTAAATAAAATGCCTGCAAAACTTTTCCTTAGAGAGTATGACCCCAGGCATTTTGCAGGGGAGGGGGGAGGTAGTGTGTGTAGGGGGAGATGCTTTTCTACCTTTTTAATAAGGTAGTGTGTGGGAAAGACACCCCAAACATTCTTCCTGAAGAAGTATTGTGTGAGCAGAGAGCTGCCAGACCACAAGCACTTGGGAGGGCAAAATCAGGACCCACAGACCTCACAAAGACTAAAGGGGAACTTTTATCTTTTGAGAAAATAAAGTGGAAGATCCCTATTTCTTAAGAAAGTAAAGTAAGGGACACACAGTCATTGAAAAGAAGGAAAAGACAAGACCCCTAGTGTGTAGATCACAAGGTGCTGGAAGTTTACTAATATTTGTCCATCACATCACAGCACATGTAAATTTGAATTACATTCATCTGTGGTACTCTGTGCATTTGCTTTTCTCACTGAAAGAGTACAGGGTACAAGTCTGTTTGCATTGATATTTACCTGGCATACTGATTACAAGTTTGTTTCAATGCTTCACTGATGCTTTACAGAACACATTCAGCTCATCAAGAGAGCACAGGATGGAAGGTGGGTCACAGAGAATATAGTGTAAGGGAACGTGTTGACCACAAGTTTAGTCAAATATTAGAAAAGCACTCATGTCAAGTGTGTGCCTTCTTTGAAAGAACAGAGTTCTTAGCATATTATTAAACTTAGGTTTCTCAATCAGTCTTTTATCTTCCAAAACATAGACAGAAGACATTATTAGAGCATTTCAGAGAGTGCTACAATTAATGCAACATTGACTGGAGGCTTTGCAGCATGTCTTTTGTTACCCACATTTTATTCACCAGGAAGAGCTCAGGTTTTTAAGACTGACTAAGCAATAGTTCTCTTTCACTCAGTGAAACCTTTTATAAATCTTACAATAAAGTGGTTGCATAATAATTTTTTATTTCTAACAACCTACTTGCAAACTCTTTTCTGAATGGTTTTTGATCAGTGCTCTGACTGTAACCAAAATAAGAATAAGTTCATGAAGTACTCAAAATGGCTCCCATCTTTTTTCATCGAAATGGCATCTCACCAATAACTATATTGTTATGAATATTCACATTTTTATTAGGTACTGCTTGTGCAAATTTTATGATATTTGGTATTATCAACATTTGCTGTCAAAACAGCTCCTTGCTTCACCTTCTACCAGGTGTTATTTTCTGAATGGCACTTAAAACATTAATAAGGAAGTTGGTGAATTCTATTACAAATGTCCACATACAAAAGAAATCATGTACAGCCATAGGCATCTGGACACAAGGTCGTCAGCACAATGTAGAATCAGTGCATAAATCATGTACACTTTTTGGAATTTGTGTATGAACTGTAGAACCTCAAGTGTTCTCAGTGCCGATTACCAAAACAGCCATTGGAAAAGTCTGCAGCCTAGTTTAATTTCATTGCATAAAAAGACACTTTCATGATGTCATCTTTAGTGAGACACACAATGTTTAGCCTAATAAGGCACTTGAATGATTCGGTTGCATGTGGGAAAAACAAGGGTGATTTTCTTGATCTTTTCAAATCCTGGGAAACCCTGTTCATATTCCCAAGGGCAGGATTTTCTTCTTTTTTATTTTTGGAAAAGCTGGCTGTTTATTTGAAAACATCCCAAGAAATGAGAACTTTTATTTCCAATTAAAACATCTTTGACTGAAGAGGTTCCAACCTCCTTTTTTTTTTTTTTTTTGTTACTCAAGCTATGCTGACCAAAGACAAGCTTAAACTTTTAAGAGAGTGACCCATCAAGGGTTCTTACACTTATTGAAATTTTTCTCACCTTTCATAAATCTTTTAGTAAACTTGTGGCATAATTTTTTATTCATTCCTAACAACCTACTTACAAACTCTTTTTTTTTCATTGATTTTCTCCATTGATTTCCTATTTTTATTTTTATTTTTTTAATTCATTTTTATTGTTAGACTTATTGGGGTGACATCTGTTAGCAAGGATTACATAGGTTTCAGGCATACAATTCTACAGTGCATTGTCAACTTGATGTATAATAAGTTCACCACCTAATGTGACTTCTCTTTCCATCACCTTTTTATAAGAGCAGTTTTGATCAGTACTCTTACTGCTGCTAAAAGTAAGAAAAAACTAATAAAGTGCTTGAATTGGCTCTCATCTTCATGTACCAAAAGGGTGTCTCACCAACACCTTATTTTTATGAGTAGATTGCATTTTCATTTTGTACTAGGTGTGCAAATTTTATTATCACACTCACTGTCAAATCACCTTCTTCTTTTTTTAATTCATTTTTATTGTTAGACTTATTGGGGTGACATCTGTTAGCAAGGATTACATAGGTTTCAGGCATACAATTCTACAGTGCATTGTCAACTTGATGTATAATAACTTCACCACCTAATGTGACTTCTCTTTTCATCACCTTATATTTAGCTTCCCCCCTTCCTCTCCCACCCCCTCCCCTTTCTCCCCTCCCTAACCCACTCATCCCCAAATCACCTTCTTGCAGTACCTTTCTTCAGGTGTTATTTACTTAATGATACTTATATCATTAATATGTCACTTGGTGACTGCTGCTGCAAGTATTCACATATGAAAGAAATTATGTTCAGCAGTAGGCATTTGGGCATGCAGTTGTCAGAACAGTTTACAATCAGAGCATAAAGCACATAACTTTTTGAAATTTTTGTGTGAACCATAGGGCCTTATGTGTCCTCAGTGCCCATTACCTAAAAAGTCACTGGCAAAAATTTCTGCATAATTTATTTTCAGTGCATGGGAAAACATTTTCAGGATATTACCTCCAATGAGATATACAATATTATGCCTATTGTTTCTGGAAAATAGAAACTTGGACACATTGTATTTTTAAGAAATGGTGTGTTGTACTGGGAACAATTTTTTGCATCTTCTACCAGACCAATATAAGCAGTTGCTTCAAAGAGTATATACATTGATTGTAGTGCTAATTCCAAAAGTACCTGCCTAAGTGGACACAAAACAATTGTCTTAAATGCTATTTGCCAACCCCTTTATTCATAGCAGAAGGGAACACTTAACTCATGTTTCTAGCAAGACATTTCTAAATGCCTATGTTAATACTTCCAAGTGGTTTCTTAAATGAAAAGTTATAGGGGCTAGGGTATTTCCCCTTCATTTCTCTGAGTTCTGGGCAACCCCATCTGTCCTCCCAGTGATGGATTCTTTTTATTTTTAATGTCCTCACAAAAGCTGGATGTTTCCTCAAAACCTCAAAATACATGAGAATATTTCTATTTTTCTAAGGGTGGATGTCCTCCACTTAGTCTTTCACAAAACTGGTGGTTTTCCCTTTATATTCCAAATGCTGTGGGTCGCCTTATTTGTCCTTTAAAAAACTGAGCATCTCTCCTTCTGTCATTTAGCAGGCTAGGGGTCATATAACTCTTTACTTCTGTGCCCCTGATTGTCTCATTCTTGATCCCCCTGGGTCCTAGGGGTCCTCTTTCTTATTTCCAAGAACTGAGAGTTCACCAGTTTATTCTTTCAAAGGCTGAGGCTCACTTCATTTTTCTCAAGGTTGGAGTATTTCTTTTAACTTCCTTTGGCTGCAGTCTTTTCACTTTAATCTCCTAAACTTTGGAATTTCCCCCTTCATAATCCCACTGGCTGTAGGTCTCAAATACATTTTTTTTGAAAGCTGTGATTTTTTTTCATTTTCACCTAAAAATTTGGGGGTTCCCCTACATATTTCAAAAGGTTGTGTGACTCCCTTTTTGTTTTATGATGCTGGGAATCTTTGCCCTTTATTTTCCTGAGGGCTGCTGTTCCCTGCTTGGTGCTCTTGAAGGCTGATTGAGTTGCATTCTCTCTCGGTTTTTTTAAACAACTGGAAAACCATGTTTGTTATTCCTAGGGCTGTGGATCTCTTTCTTAATCTTATTGAAAGCTGGGGAAAATTCTCTTCATTCCTTTTTTTTTGTTGTTGTTTGTTTTTTTTGTTTTTGATATGTGGGTAGCTCCCTGGCTGGGAATCGAACCCAGGTCGCAGCACTGACAGAGCCAGCGCCGAAGCCTTAAGCCACTACACCACCAGGGAACTCCCTCTTCATTCCTTTAAGGGTTCAACTTTTTTCCTCAGTCTTGCTGATGGCTGAGTGTTTCACTTTTGTCATCACAAAAGCTGGTGGTACTTCCCATTGTCTTATTAAAATATTGTAATTATTTTCTCAATAGTTCAGAAGTCTGGGAGTCCCTCAGTTTGTCCATTCGAGGGCTTTGTTTTTCTTAGAGCTGAGGCTCACTTTTTCTGTCTTCCAGACAAATGACCCTCCTTTGACTTCGCAGGAGCTGGATGTTCTTTTTCCATTGACCTGAGTGCTGAAGAGTTGACTTTAAAGTTGGGGGCTCTTCCTGTCAGACCTCCACAGGGCTGGGTTCGTCTGAGCACAGGATTATCCCTGCATTTTGTCAAAAGCTACTTGTCACCTTTTTGCCTCTTGAGGGCTGGTACTCACCGCCTTTGTCTCCTGAGAACAGAGTTGGAATTCTCTCAATTTTCCTTGGACTGGAGTTGCCCCCATTGGTTCTTAAGAGAGTTTAGCATTCCACACACTTATTATTTGAGAGATTGATGACTTACAGCATTTTCCAGGGCTGGAATTTTCTTTGTCATCTTGGGGGCTGTATGTCTTCTCATCCTTCCCGCCACAGGCTGGAGATTTTCTTTTTTTCCTAAGAACTGAAAGTCCATTTCGTTTTTTAAAAAGCCTTGTGTCCCCTCCACATTCTTTAATGGCTAGGATAATTCCTTTAGTATTCCTGTGTTCTGTAGTTTATTTTTGTTTTATTCTCCCAAGTGTCATCAATCCCGTGTGTTTTTTCTCTAAAGGCTACTATTTTTACTTCTTTGCTTTTCTAAGAGTCATGATTCACCCCTCTATTTCCCCAAGGGCAAGATGTTTTCTTCTACCTACTACAGAGAACTGGGATTTTTCTCCTTGTGTCCTTGAGTTCTGGAAGTCACACCTATAATCTTTGAGAACTGGGTTTATACGCTTAATTCTCCAGAGGAATTGAAGTTCTTTTTTCTGTTTTGCTGAGGGCTGCAAGTCTCCATATTTGACCTGCAGCAGGATGGGGTTCCCTCCGTTTGTCTTTCCCAAGAGGTAGGAGTCCACCACTTTATTCCTTTGAGAATTGGTGTTTCAATATTTTTTAATGGCTGAATGGCCTCCTCTTCATTTTGTTTGTTTTGTTTCATTTTCTTAGAGCAGTCGTCATCCCACTACACCCTCCTGAGTACAGTGTGCTCATTCTCCCCATCCACTAGAGAGCTAAAGTGTCCTTTTCTAATTTTCCCAAGCGTTGTGGGTCATTTCTTTTGTCTTCCTGATTACTGTGAGTCCCTTTTGTCCTCCCAACCACTGGGGGTCTTCACCTTCATCCTCTTGATATCTGAAATCACCCCTACCAGTTTATCTTTCCATGAAGTGCAGGTTCCTCTTTCATACTTCCCAAGGGCTAGGGTCCCACATTTATTTTTCTGAGGCCTGGAAATTTCTGCCTTCATTTTTTTGAGATTTGGGGTTTTCACCTCTGTTTTCCCGAGGGCAGGGGTTCTCACCATTCCCTTTTTGGGGTGCTGAGGGCCCCCTTAATTCTCCTGAATGCTGGGTGTAGGTGTTTTGTTTTATGCTTGTTTTTCATTATTTTTGTCCTAAACAATTGTCAGGGTTTTTGACCCTTTGTCATTACAATGGTTTTGGTTCCCTTTCTTCATCATACTGAATACTGGTTATCCACTCTTTATTTTTACTAGAGCTGGGTTTTACCCTTTTTGTTTTATTGAGGGCTAGGGAATTTTTCGTAATTCTCCTGAGTGCTGTGCTTCCCCATATTTTAAGTTTATGATGGCTGGAGTTCCCCTCAATTTTCTTTTGAGAACTGATTGTTCTCATTTTGTTTTCAAGTGGACAGACTGTTTTACTTTGTTTTCCTGAGGGCAGAGTATCTTCTTCACTTTTCTGAGGGCTGTTGTTTTTTTGCTTTTTTTTTTTTTTTTTTTTTTTTTTTTTTTTTTTTTTTTTTTTTTTTTTGCATTTTTGTTTCTTTTTTTTTCCCTGAGGGCTAGTCATTATTGTCTTTATTTTCCAAGGATTGGTTCTTCCCACCTTTTGTCCTCCTGAGCACTGGGAGTCCACATCTTCCATTTTCAAGAGACTGGGTCTTCTCCTTATTATTGTTCCTAAGCCTGGGGGTGTCTACTCTTCATTTTCCCAAGAGCTAGATTTTCAACCTCCATTTCTCAAAGGCTGGAGATTCCCTCCTCTGTTTTTCCAAGGGCTTCAGGTCATTTACTTAGTTTTCATGAAAGATATGAGTTTTGTTTTTTACCTCATTTTTCTCTCATTCAGTACATTTATTATCAGTCACTTGACAATAATATTTATTACAGTGCTCATTAAAGACATGTATACATAATGTATGGACAGGGTTGACACAAACACTTTTCCATAAGAACTACTTGTGGACTACATTCACCATAAGCACTGGAATTCACAACATGCACATGTGAAGTATGGTGTGTATTCTGAGAAATCTACTAGCATACCAGCAAGTGTTGTTCAACAGTGTGTTCTTTTTGTGAGTGGAACTTGTCACATTATCCTGAAAGGCTATAGAAATATTTGGAATGTAAATTTTTGGCCATGCACTTCTAACAAGCTGCTGGCCAACTTTGCATTGACAATGCTCTTTATCAGACTGCTATTCACTGAGCAACACACATGGCTTATGGTGTAAACAGGCTTGTTGGTAATGTGCTCCAATCAGGATTGAGCAAATTGTTTTCAGTGAAGGGCATCAGGGGTAGACATATCTTGTACACATTAGGTCATTCAAATACTGAACTATGCCCTTAGATATTGTCATGCCAACTCCATCCAGCATGGTATTCCTTCAAGCACAAAGCTCACAATTGAGGTGTTTTCAATGAATGGAACCAATTCAACAATGAATACTTGTGCAGTGATGTCATAAACTTAACTTCAGAATGCCATGTTTCATTAAGCTTCTACCACTATCTTAGAGAATAATCTTTCTGTAAATTGGAGTCAAACCAGTGGCCAAATGCAGGCAGTAGGTTTGTCAACTAAGGTGTGAACACACTTGTTTGAAAGCAAATTTGCCCCTCTGCATTCTTCTAGGAACACAGCCAAGTATATGACCTGACTCTCAGTGAGTACCTTTTTAGGCAGTCACATGCAAAGAGTATGCATTGAAGTGCTAATTCTGGGAATGCTTCCCTTAATGGACACAAATAATTTGCTAAACAGCTATTCACCAACATCATTCTTCACAGTACATGGGAACTCTTACCCTACATTTCTAGCAATACTTTTTTGTGAATGATTATATATTTATCTTCAGGTGATCCTTTATGGAGGATATTATAAGATATGATTTTTTTTCCTTTGTCCTTTTAAAGGCTGGTTATTTTCCACCTTCATTCATTAGATGTTTTTTTTCCTTATTTTATTTATTTTTTATTTTTTTTAAAATTCATTTTTGTTGTTAGGCTTATTGGGGTGACATCTGTTAGCAAGGATTACATAGGTTTCAGGCATACAATTCTACAGTGCATTGTCAACTTGATGTATAATAAGTTCACCACCTAATGTGACTTCTCTTTCCATCACCTTATATTTAGCTTCCCCCTCTCCTCTCCCACCCTCTCCCCTTTCTCCCCTCCCTAACCCACTCGTCCCCAAATAAACATTAAACTATTGATTGTGTCCATAGGTTATTTGTTTGTTCATTTCTTTTTTTCTTTGCTTTCAGTTTTATATTCCGCATATGAGTGAAATCATGCAGTTCTTTGTTTTTTCTGTCTGGCTTATTTCACTTAGCATGATGAACTCCAGGTCCATCCATTTTGTCGCAAATGGCAATATTTCATCTTTTCTTACAGCTGAGTAATATTCCATTGTGTATATGTACCACAGCTTCTTTATCCAGTCATCTGTCGCAGGGACCTTTGGTTATTTCCAAGTTTTTGCCACTGTGAACAGTGTTGCGATGAACATTGGGGTACATAAGTCTTTGCGGACAAAGGTTTTCAAGTCTTTTGGGTAGATCCCCAGAAGGGGGATTAATGAGTCAAATGGTAGCTCCACTCCCAATTCTCTGAGGAATCTCCACACTTCCTTCCACAGTGGTTGTACCAGTTTGCACTCCCACCAGCAGTGTACCAGAGTTCCTTTTACTCCACATCCTCTCCAGCACTTGTTATTCCTTGTCTTGTTGATAATAGCCATTCTCACAGGTGTGAAGTGGTATCTCATTGTGGTTTTGATTTGCATTTCCCTGATAGCTAATGAGGATGAGCATTTTTTCATATGTCTGCTGCCCATTTGTATTTCTTCATGGGAGAAGTGTCTGTTTAGTTCTTCTGCCCACTTTTCAATTGGGTTGTTTGTTTTTTTGTTGTTAAGACTTATTAGTTCTTTATATATTTTAGATATTAGACCCTTATCTGATGCGTTATTTGCAAATATTTTCTCCCATTCAATTGGCTGTCTCTTTGCCTTGTTGATGGTTTCTTTTGCTGTGCAGAAGCTTTTTAGTTTGATATAGTCCCATTCATTTATTTTTGCTTTTACTTCCCTTGCCTTTGAGGACAGTTTCATGAAGTCTTCCTTGAGTCCTAGATCTATAAGTTTAGTACCAATGTCTTCTTCTATACAGTTTATTGTTGCAGGTCTGATATGAAGGTCTTTAATCCATTTCGAGTTAATTTTTGTATATGGAGAGAGTTCACAGCTCAGGTTCATTCTTTTGCATATGTTTTTCCAGTTTTCCCAGCACCACCTACTAAAGAGGCTGTCTTTTCCCCATTGTATGTTTTTTG